>BMAV01026570.1:0-125781 GCA_019973955.1 Trichonephila inaurata madagascariensis | reverse complement strand
ATCAAAAAATTTTTTTCCCTTCTGTTTTTTCATCATAACTTTTTTTTACTATCACAATGGAAAAAGTATTAACTCTTTAGTATAAGCGAAGCTTAACGAAGTCTCTGGTACAAATCAACTAATCCTGGAAGTTGTGAATTTTGGGCATAATTGTCCCTTTTTTAATGTTTTTTTCCCCTTTTAAATATGTTTTACAAGTGTTTTCGAAATTTTTTCCCGTAATATTTTTCAGTTTCAAAAATTGAAAATGCGAACTATCCTCTTTTTTTACTTTTTAAGAAACAACGTTAAAAATACCACCAAAAAAAAACAATCCTGATATTATATGCCCTTAAAAAGGGCCCTTTTTTTTCTATTTACCCTTTTTCTTGCTTTCAAATTTTATAAAATTAACAATATGTGGCCTATAAATTAAGGAATTGAAACTTTAATTTAGAGTAAAGAAATGGTAGGGGGCTAAAAAAAAAAGTATAAAAGCTTTTTTTTTAAAAAAAAAACTAATAACATATTAGCAATTGAATGTAAGACAAAAGGGGCACAACAACATAATATTAATAATCACTTTTATAAGGTAATTATTTAATTCTTTGATACCTCTGTGAATTTGTTTTTTAAAGAAAACCAGAACCTTTAATTTTAACACTATTTTTTTATAAAACTTTAATTACAACTATACGTAGACTAATTTAGAAATATTGCATTTAGGTATACAATTGAATATACCTAAATATACTTTTTTCCATTAAAAATAATCAGCATGCTAATGGAAAATGTCCTGTTTAATTTTTATAAAAAAATTATTTTTATAGAAATATTACACCCCATGTTTTCACTAGTTACAATGTGAGGGAAATTATGTCATAAAAGTTCTTAAAAAACTACATAAAATTATGTGCTGTTTAATTGTTGAAATATTTTCCATTGGCTTTATTTTTTTCCCCTAACAAAACTATAAAATACGATAAAAAGAATTTCTTATGATATATTTTAAAACAATTTCTAAATATGAATTATTTAACTAAAGCACATTCTTATTCATTATGAAATAATAAACCATTTTATAAATTTTAATATGATTATTGTGGAGCAAAATAAATACCTTTACTTCATAAAGCATTAAAATATTATATGCTTCCATGGTTTGTCTTTTACAATTCTTTTATTTGACGTAGAAAAAGAATTAATATTAGTTTTTTTTCCCCCGAAAAAAAAGTACAAACCTTTAGTTCAAAAAAAACAAAAATTTTCAATACAATAATGGTTAAAAAAAACCTTGTTTTTTAAAAAAAGATTCAGAAAATATAAGCCTGAATAAAAGCAATATTATTAGTTATTTATTTATTTTACATTCCATTAAAAACATTTACGAACATTTGGGAAGTGTACTTACAATTAATAATGAAATTAATTTATTATAAAAGGAATTTATTTATATTTTATATACTATGATGCAAACAACAAATTTAAAAAACCCACAAATTATAAAAATATTAACACTTTTTTTAAAACACTACGAGTTATATTGGTATTTTCGTTTGGTACCGAAATAAATCACGCAAGAAAATCGTTTTTATTTCTTTTCAAGAGTTGATATAATTGAAGGAAATTAATTTAAAAAAAATATTAACAATTTGCCCTCATTTTAAGTAAATTTAAAATTTCCGTTATAAAGAACGGTAACTTTGCTCCTGTTAAGGAAGAATATAAAGATCAATGGTAATTTAAGCAGAAGTAAAATATGAACAAGAATAATGAATCTTCACGTGTATTGATGATAAGGAACATTAATAGATATCACCTTTCGCTTAGGTTTTTTTTTCCATAACATGTAATAAATTTTTACTTATGACAACGATGAGATATTCATAGTTATAAAAAATCCAATACTAGTTATACACACACACACAAAACACATATATATTAAAAATATATAATTTTTTAATATATTTTTTTAAATGTAAAAATTTTTTTGGAAAAAAAAAAATTCAAATGATGTTTTAAAAAAAAAAATGTAAAAAAGTCAATTACGGAAGGGGTAAAAAAAATATGTACTTATATGTGATTCAAAATACATTTAAAATTAAATATAATTAACTGGTTATTGCTTGCATGCGTTTAATATATTTAAAATTAAATAATAAAATAATAAGGATTCCTAATTGAAAAAATATTGTACTTTTTTATTATTATAAAAATATTTAGCTAAATGAGTCTCTAATATATACATAAATTTAAAAAATAATAAATAATGCATATTTTTTATTTTTTTAATTTAAAAAATTTAGGTTTAATTTTAAATATTTGGGGGTGTGAAGTAAAAAATTTATATGAAACAGTTTTTTTATTATTATTTAATTATTTATGTAAAAGTGTAAATAATGATATTAAAAATAAGATAATTCTGTTTCGTTTTCTAATTCAGACCTAGATCAAGAGATTTAAGTTTGTTATTTTTCTTCCAGCTAAATGCAGAAATATAAAAAAATATTTTATTTTTTTCATGGAAATATTTCCAGGAAAAATTTGTAGATTAAAGAGACACCCAAACGTTTTACATACATGCTAGCAATTTCCATACTATTTCTCTGAAGAAAAATGAAATTTACATCGAAACAATTTCAGAAAAATTTGGTTAAACGATTGTCAATATTTGTGTGTACATGCATCTAAACATTGAATAAACTTAAAACCAAACTTTACTTTCCCGGTTAATCAATATTTTCTCATTAAATCAATAGAAAGTTTTGGAATAAAATTAATTATTAATTGTTCCCCCATCTTTGTGTGATAAAATAAAGATAATAAAAAAATTATGTTTTTCATTATTTTATTATATTATCGGCACGTGATTGGATATTTTTGAGATTAACCCGGCACTTCCGGCTCGAAAAAAACGAACTTAAATTCCCCGGCAGGGGCCCTCCATACCCAAAAGGGTGTTTTTCGTTCTGATTTTTTCCCTAAAATTTATAAAAAGGGGAGAGAAAAGGGAAAAAAAAGTAAATGCAATGCGTTTATTACACTTTCCACATGTAAATTAAATTTAGTTTCTCTGTTCTTTTTGATAGGGAATTCAGCACATTGTGTATACACTCCTTCAGTCTTCGTCAAGAGTGAGTGCAAAGTAATCACTGGATCTTTTTCTTTTCTTTTAATTTCGTAGAAGCATTTCTTGATGGTTTATACATTTTTTACATTCTTCCGTAAATTGAAATACAAGACACTTCAGAAATCAGCTTTTGGTTCGATGTTTAGTAGGTGGTTTCTGACCACTTAACAAAATAATTTGCGCATTTACTGTCGCAACATTCAACAGCACAAAAAATATTCTCAGAGGTATATTTTCTAGCCATTTAATATGATGTGGTTATTATGTCAAGGACGGTAATTGCTCCCTCAGTTAAATTATCTGGATAGATTTCAGTAGAGGAGAAATACTTACTGTTTTACTTTTCAGTATTCGATTCTTCCTCATCATCTCCGCAAAGAGTCTTTCTTTATCTGAAAATACTGTTATACTATATATATATATTAAATACTGTATAACTAAATTACTTAAATATCTCATACGTCTTCATCATAATTACAATAATACGCCATTGCATGAGAAAGATTTTAAAGCGTGCTCAGGCATTTAGAACAGTAACGGAAATTAATGGGCAGGGTGTGATATACCCGAAGAGGCCGTATCCAAAAATATATTTTTAAGGGATTCGCCTATAAGCTAAGACCCTAAAAGGATAAACCTTGGTATCCGACTACGTTCGGAAAACTGATTTTTAAAAAAAGCGTATAAACGGTTTTTAAAAGATTTTTGTGCTTTTAGATTAGGTATATAAAATTGTTTTAAGAATAGTATTACAAAAAAAATTATTTAAGGAATATTTTAAAATAAATGAACATAGAATGACCATACTAAAATTTCTCCTTTTTGAAAAATCCTTAAACATTATAATAATATTTTGCCTGTACATAGCTCAGACGTCTGTACAGAGTCTCAACTAGAATTTTTGAAATATATAATTTAGAAATGAGTTTATCCATGTCTTACGACAACAGAGGGGAGAAATTTTAAGAAAAAAAACCCGATAATTATTTCAATGGGTTGTAACTCTGAAAATAATGTGATTTTTTCCAAAATCATAGTTGAGCCTCTGTACAGAGGTCTGAGCTTTGTACAGGCAAAATATTATTATAATAGAAGCATTTTTACCAAAAGGAGAAGATTTTGAAAAAAGGTTTTTCTAAGTTTATTTTTTGCCGAAATATTGTATTTAAATAATTTTTTTTGTTAAAATGCCCTTAAAACAATTTTATACATGTATTCTAATCTAAGTGACACTAAATATGAAAATTATCTATTTATGTGGTTTTTTAAAATCACAGTTCCAAACGTAGTCGGATACCTTAAGGTCACGAGAAACTATTCATTTTCCAAAAAGTGTAGATGGAGTTTTGTAAAAAGTTAGGCATTGGGTATAACATACCCTGCGCGTGAAGTGCCGGGTTAAGTATTGCCGTTTTTTTTTTTTCTGTTTTTGCTAAACAATAACTTTGTTGAAGAATACTCTACAATAAATAAAAATTTTAAAAGTTTAACCAAAAAAATAAAATGAGTGCATAATTTGCTATTCTTTCTTATTATGATAACCTTGGCTCATTCTGATCATTGAAATTATATTCATAACCTGAAATATAATTATTTGAAAGTTTATAAACCAGTTTCCTTCACTTTATAACTGGTATGGACAAAAAAGTTACATGTTTTGCAAAGCAGCTCTAAGATGACTCAAGTTAAAGTAATTGAAAGTCTCATATTATTTGAAACATACATGTTAGCGTATATTTTAAATTACACGCATTAAAAAATAAGAAATACTACTATTTGAAGAAACTATTTGTCATGTATAAACATTTTAAAAATGAGCATTCTACAACCTAAAACTTTTGTTAGCTTTTCCTTGCATAGTGATGTCATTAATCCAAAATAGTAACATATATTGAACTGTATATAATAATTTATTTTATTCAAAATTTTAATAAATAATATAAAAATGTATTATTTACATATATGTAATAGTTTATTTAATATGATTCTTATTAAATAACTATAATTAAAAAAGTTATTTTAGAATGCAATTTTTAAGCTTAAGTCTCTTAAGTGTTAGATTCAGTTCTACTTAATGGATTTCTTACTATGAATAATCTTTCTATGAGTATAAGTATATGAAAAATTACTTCTTACTGTAAGTATAATGAGTTTAATCTTTCATTGAGCTTCTCTCTATGTCATCAAGTTTTAGTTCAGTAATTTTCCACTTAGCAATCTCTAATCTCTTATTATCCTTTAACTGTCTTACTTATCTTCAGATTATCTTCTTAATCGTCTCTATCCTATTCAGATTCACTACCTGTCTGCTGATATAACAGTTCTTATTTACATGTAACACCGTTCAGATGGCGAGGCTCTCATCTCAATGTCAGAAAGTAGCTTCAGAAATTGCTTTAGAGAAAGGAACGTGAGAATTTCTACCCTATTATTTTTGATAAATTATAAATATGTATCCTATATTCTGTAAAACCTGGATTTTTCTGTATATTAAAATATCAGTAAAAACTCTGAAATGTAAATTTATACAATTTATTAAAGTTTTTGTCATTCCACACCTTAAAAATATGCATTTTAATTTTTTTTTCTTACAAGAATTGTGTTCCTTTGAATATCATATCACCAAAGAATAAGTTTGTGTTATTAAACTGATGAAAACAATAAATCAAAATAGATTTTAATTTTAAAACCCAATATTTGTCTTAAAAAAATAATATATGTAAATATATCGAAAATACTACAATGATGGAAATTCACATATTTTCCCAGCATGATTATTTAAATACATTATACAATAATAGTGATTTTTTTAGAATTCTTTAGTGATATAATAAATATTCCAGGTATTAGCCATATAGGTGTTTAAATTAAGAATTATTATCTTGAAAAAGAATGTATTTATAATTCTTTAAGAAAATTAACAATTCAACGCATAGTTTAATGCATTCCAAACCTATCAACTCACAGTAAAGGAATTCTAACCAGTAAATTACATTCCCATCAATAGGGTAAAAGAATTTCAATAATAACTAGAACATTTAAGCCGTCTAATTAAAATGTTTATGAGTAAATTTTTAAGCTATTAGATAATTGGAGTTAAACCCCATCTAAGGGATGACAGTCGTTATTACTTTTCAACAACTATTCTAAATAGCGAAAGAAACAAGAATTTAATTTCAATTAACAAATGTTAAGTAATTTTCATTTTCTTTATCCAATTTTGGAGTTTCAAGACAGTTTATCAATCTTGTCGCACCTATTTATGTTCACAAAATTAGCTAATCATTAAAATTTTTTATTTTATAATAGTTTTTAATATTTTACTATAAAGATGTTTAAATTCAATTCATGTTTAAATATTAAACTGTCCCCCAAATAATGCGGGTCTACTTAAAACCTTTGTATAAAAATTTCAATGTAGCTCATTTTTTTATGTATAATGCATTTAATTTATATCCCTGTATTAGAATTGCAGATTATGAGCAAAACCTTTTATTGAGATAAGGGCATATAGCCTTTTTCTGAAACATCGACATAAACTTAAAGCCCCTAATTTTGAACGGAAATATTTGTTTGTCTTTCTTGCAAGACTATTTACCCTAAGACTTCAGGTTTAGAAATGTGGTTTTTATTAAATAAATACTTTTTATCTGTATAGCTTTCTTGTGGTGTATTAATAACAAAGCTGTCTGAGAATCTTTCTTATAAATTCTTCATTCAAGTCAGAATCCAGAATCTGTTGCGGGCACAGTGTTTACTTTAGTATCTGTTCTTTTTCTTTTCAAATTAGTTAATGGTACTGGTGAGCATATTATCCCTTAATGTTCAATATTAAGAGTTTGGATTTAAGAAAAATAATTCTTACAGGGATGGTATAGTTTGATCAATTCTTCCTTTTATAAGAATGTTATGTGTGTCTTTGGTAAGGTAAAGATGGACAGAAACACAAAATAGCAGTCACTTTCATTTTATTCAAAAGACAGGTGGTAGAACTAAAATCGTCCTATTTCCTTATAGGTACTTGTTTGAATTCAATATTTTATGGTTTTAGGAATAGAAGTTATTAAAAATTAGAGATCGGGTGTTTTCTCACCATCCAGACGAATTGTCAAATTAAAGGCAACATATGTATTTTTGTAGTTATGTGGAATAAATCGACGAAAATTCATCCGATAAAGTAATTTTTAAGACACATTTATCCAGAAGTACTGGAGTTTTACTTCTAATAAGGATTTTAGAATGTAAGTATTCAAAAAATTTCTTTCCAACGACGAATCATTCGAATGAAATACCACACACACACACAAAATGTGTTTATCCACTTTAGTATCTTCGAATTTGAACAATATTATGGGGATCTTTTTTAAGATAATTCACATTGAAACAAAAATAAAAATCATGTACCTAATACTTTTGATAACCTATTTTAATAATGCATCTAAAATTCTAAATGTTTCACAATTTATTCATTTGGAAAATAATGAAATATCAGACTTGAGAACAAATAATTTCTCTTTTTATCCACAACCCGTTCAAAGAAGTTTTTTAAATCAGTAAGTGTTTAGCAATTTAATACGCACTACGTTTTAACTCAATAGTTTTTTTTACATTTTAATTACACATACTTTAGTTCAATTATTAAACCAAGTGACACATATAACACAAAGAATTCTAATGATTATAATTTAATCCACTCCTATAAATTGTGCATGTATGTCACGCTTCTATTTCGGTTTATCATTCGGCAATAAACGTGCATAATGGTCTAAACTGAGATTGACTTTTAGGGAAATGTGTTTTTATTACAAGTATCCCGAAAAACCTTCTAGGCCTTGCTTATTAGTTAGGTCTTATTTTTTATCAAATTGAGGTATAAAATATTTTTTGCTTTTTAATAGACCTAGATGTAAAATTGCTTTACACGTAAATATCTTTTATATCTTTGTTATTATTATAAAATCCAATATTCCCTGATATTCCTTTATAGTTATGTATTCAATTATGCTTCAAAGTGAATTTTATTATTCATTATTTATGATAACAAATGAAAAAAAGATATTGTTTTTAGACTTACTGGAACCAAAAGGCGGGGAAGACCTCAATTGAGATGGGCTAATGCCACGACACTTAACCTGCGGCCCACTGGACCTTTTTAAGTGGCCCGGTCATGGCCCATTGTTCCGAAATATTCATTTATTTATAAAAATGTTGTAGGTAATTCTTTGTTGTTAAATCAAATATATCAATTTTGATTTTTGCTGTCAATGTCGTATGGGTTCGAATTTTTTTTTTTATTAGTGATGATAGACAACAGTGGAGTAGCGACCATTTTATGAGTGGAACTAATTTTTAACCATATTTCGTATCTTGCAAGCAAAAAAATATTCGAGGAGAATAGGTTGTTTCAAGAAGTTGACTATTCTATAGTGAAAAACAAGCATGGATCAGTAATTGTTTTTGATTTGTCACGGAAGTGTTGTATTTAAAAAATACCAATAAACAGGGATCGCGTTCAATGATACTCTTCCTCGAAGATCTCTTTCAAGAGTTGATAAATAGATTTTCTTGAATAGTCCTTACAACAGCAAAAAAAGTGTTTTGTCAGTGGTAATGTCACAGCGGTAACAAATATATTCTATGAAATTTGTTATATTATTAGTTATCATATGAAACTGTTTACTGATACAGAAATTGTGAAGGAGTGATTCTTAAATGCTTACAATTTAGAAAAAAAAATCAGTGACAAAAATAAAAACTATAAAAAATATTTATTAAAAAAACAATATAGGAGTTATAATATTTTGATCGATTTCCCACATTTTAAATTTCCTTTGTTATCTTTAGTCTGAAAGCATTTCTCTCCCAGCCCTCTTCCATTAATCCTCATGTTGAACCCCCCGTGAAATGTCCATCAAATGTATGCAGCCCGCCTAAAAAAGCTAACATATGTATTCGGCCTGGCAGAAAAAAAGGTTGAGTACCCCTGGGATAATGCACTGGAAGTTCATTTTCTCTCAATTATCAAAAATAATTGGAGATCAAAGATCAATCAGAAGTCGTTATGGAGAAATATTCCGAGAAATGCACTGTCTCTTAACGGGGATGTTTAGCGATTTATAATAATGATCATGACTGCGAGATATTTTACTGCAAATATTAGAATTTTAAATTTTAACTCCCTCTACATCTAGATTTTCTAAGTATTACGGTAATGGGATTAAAAAATACTGTAACAAAAACGGAGGCAATTATTTCTGCAAATTATATTTTAATCAAATTTTCTTCACTTTGACGAAAAATATTTCGGGCCTTAACAGTACTTTCTCTTTATTAAATAATTTGCATACATTCAGCTTTTATTCTTGTTTGTTGTTAAAATAAATATATTGATGGTACTTTAAATATAATTGCATGCTTTTTGTACCATAACACATTTCTCAAATTAGTAAAGATTCCTGTCAGAAATATTTATTTGACTATTAAAACAACTATTTATCGTAATGAATTTTAAATCATATAAAATTACTTATCATAACTAATATTCAACAGAAATTGCAACTGTGTGGGAAAAAATTAATATATTTTTATCACAAATGCTACTTTTACAAAATATAATAAATATTTTCTAAGTATTATAATAATTTTTATACTCATTCGACAAAAATATATTAATGTAAAAATTTAAAAGTGTAATTAAAAGAATCTCCATACATTTTAATTGATTTAATAGTATTTGAATTTATTTCATATGGATTAAGACCTGTTTTATTTTAGAGTAGAGTATTTTAAAGTGCAATAACGTAAAAATAAAATCAGAGTTGATAATTAGTTTTACACTGAAGAAGAATAATTATCAAATTTTTACCATTAATTATGGATCAACAATTGCCAGAACGACGATTTCATTCAGCTGAGATTAATCGTTTTGAGCACAACTTCTTGGAAAATTCGGTGAGGCAGGGCCTTATACGTCTACTGCTAGAGGCATCAGTCGACACTTGTTGACTTTTTTCTGGTTAATTTTGGAGCTCTTCAAATTTCTCGCTTTCTTTTCTGAAAGCTCTTTTCGATTCACTATCATTGTTTCTGGGTACCAACGGCTGGAAGATTCTGGTCTCCTGAATTTAGACATGCACACCTTATTAAATTGTTTGTTTGTGAATTAAAATTTATTTCGGCGAAGGTACGTGGAAAACTTCTTCACAACCCGGATTTTTTCGTCAACAAAGCAGCATGACTGTTGACAAATATGCTTGTAATATTATATTATAACCATCGAGCGTATGACAAATTCAAATTTAAGATTCTGTACAAAATTCGATGAACTGCGTCTATCTTGCTATTTGAATTACTTTCTCACCACTCTTTGGTTTTGACACGCAGCATATATACTATGATAATTATTTTATTATTCTTTGACTCAAGTAGTCATCTAAAAAATGATTTTCGTCCCTTTGTTCATTTTTAATAATGCGATCGAATATCTATCCATTATAATCTTTAAGAATATTCTCAGAATTAAGAGATGAAAGAATATTGTCTTACATTCTAAACTTATATATGTGTGTGCGTGCATGTTCGTGTGTGTAAGGCAATACACAGTCAGTACAGGAATACTGCATATAGAATGTTTCTCTTTATGGTTTCCCAGATTCCAGTTAAATATTTAAACCTTTAGTATTCAAGTCATTTCTCTGTAAAGTAAAATATAAATATTTATAATATATAAGCAGGATTATAGGAAGGAATCAATTACTGCAATGAATTTGGTGTGACACCGAAAGAAAATACTATATATCTCATAAATGCAAAGGCGTATTGGAAGTGAATTATGAAGGAAAGAGCATCAAAGCATCATATTCTTAGAAGAATTATAATTTTTCCAATAATACTGCAACTTATGTACTTAGTACCCACGGTGTTAAAGTGATTAAACTCATGACTCTCAATATACATTTTATTCCTATAATTTAATTAGTACTATAATTTAATATGACATAGAAATTTGCTACCTTCCAATGCATATTACTAATACAATTAAAAGACACTGCAACGTTTCTCGGAATTTGAAGCCTATTTACGTCCATTAACTTATAGAACAGATATGTTTCAATAGGAAAATGTAAGAACTATGCTATACAGCTTGCACAAAATTTCCATTGCTGATTGGGTTGCATTGCTACCTTTGCTCACATGTTTTTGCAATTGGTCACTCATCTAACTTTTGAGGTGGAGAGCTGACAAGCCATTACAAGTGACTGGCTCGGTGTACACATTCCGCTGTCACGTAGCATAAGGTGGTAGCAGTGTAAGATGGCACACACTCCAAGAGTTAGACTTAAAAAGAGTTCTAGATTTCAATGCCGAGTCGTGTCGGAATAGTTTGGTGAGACACAACACCGGCAGAATTTGTTTCTTCGAGTTACTCAAGTCGAACTGAAATTGTATTAATATCGCAATCATTTCGCTTTGGTATTTTGTATTATTTCTCGAATAAATTTTTCTTCGACATCTCCTCATCTACAACTTTATTATTACTCCTTCCTTTGTCGAAAAGAAAATTCCCAGGAATTTTTTTTTTTTGTAAAAAATATTAAAATATAAGCACGTTCTTCAAATTCATTCAAACATAAAAAGTAAGATATAAATATTCACTTGAAAAATAACAGAAAAACCGTCGGAAAAATGTTCTAAGTAAAACATAAAAAACATCTAAATTTATAAGATTGGAGGAAGAAAATAATGGAAAAAAATAACCTGAGAATAAAGATTAATTTTTCTTTATAATTTTATATAAATCAGCAGAACTACGAATTACATTTTATTTTTCTAGAAAATTAGCCTTCCCTTTCTTGTAGCTATAAATTATTCTTATGATTAACATTTAAAAGTTAAATCGAAGCAATAAATCTATCTTTACCTCTCTCGATTGAGCAATAAAATTAATTTTCTATGCAATCAATTCTAAATTATGATTTGGAAATATTAAATTTTCTTACTTCAAGAAGAGGCTATATATTCTGCGTAATTTCCATTTTTCTGACTGGAATTTCTTCTTTGTCACGGGGAACTCAATCATAACGACTCAGATGTTAAAATTTAGTAATATTTTTATGGCATTTGAATTTGTAAAATCTTTTAGGATATGGATTTAATTATTTCGTCTAACGTGAGAATTTAACTTATTCTTTTGATAAATGACTAGTAATTTCTGATATTGTTTCTTTTGATGTAGAGTTTAAAATTTTGCACCAAGTTGTTTTTGAAATATTAAGTGAATATTTATATTAACTAGAATAATTGGATGAACATTATTATTACGCACACAAAAATTAGCAGAAAAGCTAATGCTTAACATTTAAATAAATATATTATAAATTTAAGCAATGTTAAATCTCTAAAATCTTTTCAAATCGTCTGCTGAGAATTTCTATTAATGAAGATTAAAATCAATCATTTTGAAGAAATTCTTATCTAAATCTTTCAAAGAAAATTTTTCGTGCAAAATAATTATTATGTAGTAGGAGTAGACTGCAATAATAACATTATGTTATTCCAATTATATATAAAATTTAGAAAAATAACTCTTAAAACGTACTTAAAAGGCTAAAATTACAAGAATGTTCTAGCAATGAAGATTTTCTAAGTGTTCCTAGATTGAAAGGGGTCTTAGACATTTCTCATATAAAGAAAAAAATGAAAAGATGATAGCATCATACTCTTCAGTGTGAGAAATAATTTGCATATTTATTTACACTTTTATTTTTGTACCGAATATGGAAAAAAAATCTTTTGAAATGAAAAATAAAAAAGTACTCAAGAAAAGAGAAGAAAATATAATTTTGGTATCTTTTTTATGGATGTTTCTTTCCTTTATTGTATCAGTGCTTCAAAACAAAGTAATAAGTTTTTTTTTTTTGGTATACTCTTTATTACACTGTTTTATTTTTTGTTTCTCATCTTTTTCAACATGAGAAGGACAAACTTGATCAGTTCAGTGGCTCGAATCAGTTGCCTTGTCAACACCACAAATTAAATTTACAGAGGCTGAGATCCATATCTTATAATAATCTAATTACTTTTTAACGCTAACTTTTTCTTGAAATCAATATCCTTTCTTTTCGGATGCATATATTAATCATAAGCTCTTTCATTTACATCTGAAAGTCAGCGTGTGACAATTCATTATTATTGCTTTTTTGGGTTTCCTGATATTGCTAACTTTTGTTGTTTTGTAAATACATAATAAAACAGTGTCAAGATATATACCCTTAACTGAAAGAAGTGAAGATTGATACATACATTGGCATGAATTTGAAACAAATTTAAATCGTAGAAAACATTTTATTAATGAAAATACTATTTTTATTTTCCAGTTAATCAGCTGTAGAAAATTACAAAGAGCATTGAATGTATGAAACAGTTAAAATATAAAAAAAAATAGGTGCGTTAATTCTGAGTAAATGATGAATATCAACATAATAGAGTAATAAAATATATTGCCTTATTAATATGCAATTAATATATGATAAATTATGTTAAAAAATTCTGATTAAACTTAAATTGCATTTAGTGATACATTACAGATGGGATGCGGTGGCAGCTTTCAGTGATTTTCTTTATAACAACAACCGTATTAAAATAAAAATAAAATAATAATCTTTGAATGTATTTTTAAATTCAAATCTATTATTTAAAAGCTATTATTAAAAATAGGTAAAATTCAATTTAAAATCAATTTCTCTCTATCCCTAGGTGATGAATTATGTATTATGTCAGGTAATCCATGAAAAAAATTGTACATTATTGTATAATATCTCCTGAATTTTAGGTTTCTACCTTTCAGGAATAGAATAGATTATACTGTTGTAACTTTTTTTCAACTTATATCTGTGTTTAATTATTTAAAGACTTACTCTCTGTGCCAATATATATATATATAAAAATTCTGGCTGAATAAAACTTCCAAAACACCGAATTGAAGTGTACAACGCATTCAAAGAAAGTTTAAAGCCTCATTCGAAAGAAGATTTATTGCTTGTTTTCGAATACTATTCTTCTTATGCGAAAAAAGGGGAAAATCCTCAACCTTTTCCTGATATAATGTGATTTTCTGGACCGTCCGGCATACTGATTGTTGAGTATTCGAGTGCATTTGAATTGCAAGTGGACAGTAAAAAATAAAATAATTTTCTTGCCAAGTGAATTCAGACACTGTATGTTGGCGAAAACGAAAAAGAGAAAAAGGAAGTAGTAAGAAAATAGATTTTGGGGAGATATATTGAGAATCTATAGAGCTACAGTCAACCTTGGTGACACGTGAGGGCATTTCCAAGAGTGAATCTCGTCCTCAAAATGTCAGTGGGATTTAAGACGATATAAAATCGACATTTTTATTCCTTCCAATCTCACATCTTATGAATTTTAATGGTGATCAATTTCGAAAGTCCAGGGCCTATCTTCCTTAGCCATCACATATTATTTTAATCAAACTTACAACATTTTTATTGTTTTTTAAGTATGGGTATTGAGTTGGAAAAATATCTTAAGATTTAATTTTATTATTTATATACTACTGATATAGAACATACTGAGCTCAGTTTTCTGTATATCTATCTATCTATCTATCTATCTATCTATCTATCTATCTATCTATATATATATTCGTAAAATAAGTATAATAAGTTTAGTTTCTAAAAACATATATATAGATGGCACCCTTATTCTTAGATATGCTGTTTTTTTTTCTGTGCCTCGAGTCAGTGCACTTTTGGGATCCGTATACATTGGGTAAGATTTTAGTTTCTTTGCTCATTTTCATTATTATTAATTATGGCCACAATCATGTTTAACCTCTCTAGCAAATATTTTTTGTATATATATATATTTATATTTGTCTATTTCTCCCGGATTCCTATAATAATTTATTATTCCAATTTTATTCTATTGTTGTTATATTCACCCACGTGGGTTTTGGGCCTTTGCCTTGGATTAGCTCATGTGCTATTATGTCGAAAATTTCCGCTGTAGTTGAAGGTTGAGATCTCACAAAACACCGTTTAACCCTGTCTCACTGTCCTAAGCCAGTGACAGCTCGGGAAATCATAATAGTTTTTCCACTCTAGCTAAATTTTTTTTTTTTTTTTTTTGGTTTGTAATGGTTCCATGTTCTTGGTTCTTTTGGTTTGATCTGAAGATGTTTTAGGATTTATTAGTCTTCTTTTAATTTATTTATTATTATATATATATATATATATATATATTATATATATTTTATTAAAAATAAATATATTATGTTATATATATATATATAATAAAAATGTATATTTAATCATATATATATATATATATGTATATGCTGCACATATAACATATGTATGTAACTAATAACCTTATTAATTTATATATTATATATATATTCTGTTGTATGTCCATATATTATATATAGCCATGCTATCTATATCATAGATTATATATATATATATATATATACATATATATATATATATATATATATATATATATATATATATATTTATATATATATATAATATTGTTAAATTCGACAAAATGAAGGGAATTTATTTTTAGTTGCATACTAAGGGATTATCCTATCAATATTGTAAAAAAGAATTTAGAGCATAAAGTTTTCTTAAAATCTTTTTTAAATCCTATAAAAATAGTAAAATGTCTACAGATTTTTTTAAACATATTAAAAGCATAAATTTATGGATCATACTTATTGACTACGATTTAGATTTTTAAATGAACCACACAACAATAGGTTTTGAAATTCAGCTTGTTATCAAGTCTAGCTGTGAAGATAATGTTTATTTCACACATAGATTACACTTTAGAACACACGTAAGCCAACATATTCACATCTACATTATAATATTTGTCTTGAATAATCAAACTGCATACAACCAAGTTATGAGTGTTGGCATTTAATAAGAGGTATTAAATTTTGACACGGAAGTTTCTTAAAAATGTATATATTTTCGATATACGTAGAAATTATAAACGCTTTGAGTACTGATCTTGATGCTATATACCATTTTCCAATTTCAAGACCTTATTAAGAAGCACTTCAATCATTTTTGGTGGCTTATGATACTAACAAATTGTTGTATACTCAGATATTTAAGCATTTTAATGTATTGTAATACTAATTTTTTTTCAGATCTTACAAATAGACTTTGAAATTTTAACTTTAAGATTTTGGAGAACTTAGTGTTTTTTTGGATATTTTAATAATGGGTACAAAAAATTAACTTGGTGGGTTAATTTGTATTGATTTTGGTAGTTATGTTATGCACTTAGCAATTTATTAAGTCAATATTTTTTGTGTCAAATACGGAGGTGAATATCGCACGTTCGAAATCTTCTGTCCACCGTTGACAAAACTTTTAAAAACAAATTTCTATATATGTGTTAGTGGGAATAAGCAATAATAAAACTATTTTTTAATTATCAATTAAATTTCTTTCTACTGGATTGATAAATGCCTATTTAATTGATTTGAAATATTTTCACTACACAAAATTGAGAAAATAGCAAATCCTAGTTTTTCTGTATTTTAAAAGTTTACAAAGATAAATAAATAAATAAAAAGAATGATCATCTTTTTAATTTTATTTTTTATACAGTATATTTTTTTCTTTTTATTCTTTAAAAACAACTAACATTTTACTGAGTATTTAAGTTAATTTTTTGTACAAATGCCTTTTAATGCAATATAAAGCTATTTTAAGCATTCAAGGGAATTCTCAATTTCCAATCAGACGTTGCTTCTTCAGAATAATTAGCATATCATACGGACATGATAATCCATGTTTAAATATGCAGATATTTTACTTTAATTCATATGAATGTATAAAATTACTATCTTATTTAAGGAATCTTAGGAATTATGTTTAAACTTAAATGTTTGATTAGAATTCAAAGATCTACGATGGACTAGGAACAATTTTGCTGTCACACAAAATGTTCTAAATTGATTGAGATGGGGAATTTATTTTGCTATATATATAAATAGATAGAATGTACTTCCTCATCCGAGACTTATGAGGGATAATAAAATTTGTTTTTCTTAGAAAGATAAAAGTTAAGCAGTCAGTAATCCTTCGAAAGAAATTTGATGTCATTGTTACTAAGAATTTAATTCACTGAATTGTTTCTCTTTTGTAACGTAAAATTAATGTATTAAAGCAAAAATATTACTTCCATTACATTAATTATTAAAAAAATTTAATATGATTTCTACTTTAAGTGATAAAACTTGAAAATAAATTGATTGGGATCATCGTAGGAAGTTGTTGCTTATATGAAATTCATTGTGAGATCTGAAACAAAAAACCAACTTTGCAATTTTTTTTTTTTTTTGCATTTTTCCAAGGATTATTTAACTTCCCCTTTTTGACATAACATGAATTCGAAAAAACATTAAAAAAATTTCCCTCCTCATTTTTAAGAAGTATTTCTTTTGTAAAAACTTACAAAGTACATATTTACAGGAAGTAAAGTTTGGGTTAAAACCCCCTTAACCTACATCCCAAAAGCTGGGAACCAATACCCCTTACACTGTATGGCCCGATATTTTTTTTTTTTGTATTCTTGTTTTTTCCCCTTTTTTTAATTTATAGTGATATTTTTAAATATTGTTTTAAAGATGTAGTTTGCCCCATGTACTGATAATTCTTTCTGGTGAAGGGGTAGGGTATTTTCATTGAAGGCTGCAATAAAGATTCTTTAAAACATTTGATGAAGAACAGATTGGCAATGCAATGAAAGATTTGTTGCTTCAGAATAATTAGAATGGAAAAATAATTCAAAAAAGCCAATAGTATCTCTGTCCACATTGCAATGAGCGACAAAGAATAACACCGTGCTCTTCAAATTGAGTTTGCATATATACATTATGCACACACATGCACACACAAAACCATTGATCATTTGAAAAAGAGGTACGAACATTAAATTTTTTTTTAAGTATGAGAGAATTTCTTTTAAGATATATGAAACATTCTTTATAGACTGGAGAGTTTACTTATAAAAAGCAAACATTTAGGGGGAAGGGGAAGTTGTGTTCCACAATCATAAATAAGAATGGGGTCAATTTTAATTACCTATTATTTTTGACATTATTGGGTTTTAGCTTAGTTAAAACGGCAAAATGTTTTTAACATGTTGCAAAATACTGATTGCTTTAGTTTAAAAGAAAAATAAAAGTAATAGAATAAATGATTCTGTACCTTTTTTCAGAAAAGTTGAAAGATAAAATATTTTGAGACAAAATATATATATATATATATATATATATTTGTATAACATCATGAAATAATCAGTGAAGGTTGATAATGAATAGTAATAATTATATTAAATTCATTAGCACTGTTTGTCTCAAAATATTTTATCTTTCAACCCCGAAAAAAATACAAAACATTTTATTTTTATTACTTTTTATTTTTTTTAACCCCAAAATAATTTTTTAAAAAAAATTTTCCATTTTTTGTATAAATAACATAATACCTAATAAAATGTCAAAATAGAAGGTTTTTTTTTTAATTTTAAAGTTGTACCACTTGTTAGATTATGAATACCCTTTTAACTTCTTAAAAACTTATATTCATCACAAATATATTAGTCGTCTTGCTACTTCTGATTTAATCCACCACACAACAATAGTTTCAAAGTCAGCAAAGTTAGTGGGCTTGCTGTGAAGATTGTATCATAACACTCATATCACAGTTTACATCTTTTCCACACACATCTTAAACATCTTACACATTTTTGACAACCAACCAAATTAGAACCTAGCAAATTTACATTTTTGACAATCAACCAATTCAAAGCCTCCCAAATTGGATTGTCATCTATCTCGATATCTATCTATGCTCGTTAGTGTAAAAGGTATTTCAAAAAATACGTTCAGAGATACCCAAGACTCTTTTATTCTCTTGGAAAGGGGTCTGTAAGTAGGAAGATTTCGTTTAATAATTTTTTTCTCTGCTTTTAGAAATTGGGGAGAATTTATTTCAGAATATTAATAAGTGGTTTTATCATACCTCTGTGAGTTTTTTTATCTTTGAATTTTGTTTATTTTTATATACTTTGAATTTTTATATACAAAAATTTTATATTTTTATTTCAAAATCAATTCATAAGTAATAGAGAAGATGATAATCGTTTTTTTGCTTTGAAAAAAAGACTGAATATTCATCTAAATAATAAAAATATCCACGCTTTTTTTTAACACCAAAAAATTTCAAAAAACCCCTATAAAATTTCGTAGTATCATAATGGGTTTACATATATCAGAGGCGGGAAGATCTTACGCCCTTCTTCAAAATTTAATTGATAATTTACAAAACACGGCAAAAATTTAAAAAATAGCTTAGCAATTGCCAGAGTTACTAAAGATGTTTTAAATTTTTTTTCCATGCACGCTTCGGGCCCTTTTTTCCCTATTGATATTATGATATGATTCGGGTTCTCAGTTAATTTATTGATAAGGCTAAAACTTCAATGAAAAAAGAAATTCGATATTCTTGTTAACCTGTAAAAAAAATTTCATTGCATTTAACCAGAATCTTTATAAACAGATCAAGGATTACCTCAGGTGGTCCAGCTAGTAATTGTTTTAACCTGTATTTACTTTTTTTTAAAATTGCCCAAATTTTTAATGATTCTTACTTGATTTATCGTTATATAGATGATTTAAAAATTTTTTGGTAAAATAATGAATGTAAAAAAAATATTACATTCTACCCTGACTATCTCAACCTCCTTAAAACAAACTTTAACTCTAATATGGTGAATTCTTGGATTTAGATTTGCATCTAATTAACAATAATGATCAGTAACTTTTTTGAAAAAAGAGATTTTTTTAAGTTCCATATAAAAAAAAATTCTGTGGGAAAAAATTTCATTTATCAATTTACGTGTTATTTTGAATTTTTATTTAGAAATGATAACTTTAAAAAAAATTTAAAATTTTAAAAATTTTCAAAAAATTTTTTTTAAATTTTTTTTGATCAGAATACCCTTTTTTTTTAAGAACATATTCATCACAAAAATTTATCGTCTTGCTACTTCTGATTCCAAATCCCCCACACAACAATAGGATTTCAAAGTCAGCATGTTGTGGTCTTGTGTGAAGATTATATCATAACACTCATATCACGTTTACATCTTTTCCCCACACACCATCTTACACATTTTTGACAACCAACCAAATTAGAACCACAAATTTACATTTTTTTACAATCAAACAATCAACCAATTCAAAACCACCAAAATTGATTGTCATCATCTCGATATCTACTATGCTGGTTAGTGTAAAGGTAGTTCAAAAAAATACGTTAAAAAATACCCAAGCTTTGATTCATTTGGGAAAGGGGGTCTGAAAATAGGAAATTTCGTTTAATAATTTTTTTTTTTCTGCTTTAAAAATTGGGGGGTTTTTTTCAGAATATTAAACAGTGGTTTTATCATACCTCTGTAGTTTTTTTTATACTTTGAATTTTTTTTTATTTTTTATACTTTGAATTTTTTTTTTTATCTTTTAAATTTTTTTTTTATTTTATTTGGTTTTCTCCCCCGTTGCAAAAGGGGGAAAGGGTTCGCCTTAAAACTAGTCAACCCAATTTTTTCGGGCCTAAGTAAAAACTTCGACTCGCATTTTTTTTATAGTTCCTTTTTTTGTATTTTTTCGATCTTCTTTTTCTTTTTTTATTCTTATTACGTTATTTCTTGTTATGTTCATTATCTTTATTTCTGGTTTTGAAATATTATACAAATTTATTTTTATATATATATATATATATATAATAATAATATTATATATTAATAAAATAATAATATTAAAAATAATAATATAATATATATATATATTAATATATATAAATCGAAAAACACAGAGACAGTAAGAAAACTACACAATGAAGAACACATGAGCAATTGAAATTTAATAAAATGGATGCTGCAGTATTATAACTACTGCTGACTTAGGACAGTTTATATATAAAATAATTTAAATAAATGTGGGTTTGAACATGTTTTGTGGCCAGTCAACTTTCCCCTTTATGTTAATAACACTGAGGAAAAACCTATTGAAATGGATAGGAATGTCTAAATCTATCACAAGATAGGGGTAACACAAAATTGCGCCAAAATGCAAGAGCCAGCTTTAAAATACAATGATGTCAAAAATTTAAAACAATATTATATATATATATATATATATATATATATATATATATAGGTTTCATTTGGTTTCGATTTTTTGATTGATTTTGTGTTGTGATTGAATTTTATATATATTTAAATATATATATATATATATATATTTTAACCCGCGGTCCTCGCGCCTGTTTTCTCCCTCGTTACTCGCGGGTGTAAGAACACCCCAAACTCTTAACACGGTTTTAAATATTAAAATTTTTTAAGCCAATTATAATATATATTTATGAGTATAGTGTTTTTGTATTATAAAACAAATTGTTAATTATTGCTTTCCCAATGAGGACTAGCAGAAATTTTAAAACTAAACCTACAAAATTTTCATTTTGAAGTACACAATTTTATATTCTTTCATAAACCACAAATAAAACGTATATACCAGTAATAGTACTTTACAATTAATGATACGGATAGTAAAAAAGTAGAAAAAATATTTTAATCATTTTTCAAATATTCAGAGCAGACTGTATTCATATGCTTTAAGCACATATTTTCTTACATGGAAGACAAAAAAATAACTTTTACATATTTTACCGGTGGACAAACAGTGCAAAGCCCTTTTTTGGTGGAAAAATACCTTTTTTAATATATTCTGTGTCAGTAAAGCTTCTTTTGAGTGTTTTGTTAAGCTTTGGGAGATCCGATCTCATATCCCACTGTGGCTAAACAAGATCCATTCTAATCTCCTCTAATAATATTGAATGTCTCATTTATTTTCAGAAAGAACCCAATGATAGGCAAAGGAAACTTTAATTCCTGCAGTATTAAGTAGATGATAAAATATTCGCAATGACCAAAGGTTACATATTCGGGATACATCATATATACTGCGCATTTCATCAGTGGTATCACCACCACCTGTATTATAAATATTTACAATTTCAAGTTTAATCCCTCCAACTTTGGTTACGAAATTAAGCAGTCATCGAATTAATTTAATTCATCTTGACAATCTGTTGATACAGTCTCTAATAGACTACGAAGTCGCTATTTCTCCCTTTCCCATGGAGTTTTTGTCATAATTTCAGGAAAATGTTTTGAAAATTTTTAAAAAAAATTATATTTTACAATTATTTTATAGAATTATATTATTTTTATACCATATTTATTGAAATTTTAAATAAAATATTCATGCAAATTAATATATTTGATAAAAAAATGTAAACTGAAAGAGTAAAACGTATTCTGCCGTAGATGCTTCGAGTACAAAAACATAACTCAATCACTCGCGGAGTGTTCTCAGCACCCCAAATAAACTTCTGAAAGTCGTTACATTCCAATCGTCCTAGCGAAATTGATTACATCAGTTCTGAAGGTTCAATGACCTAAAATGGGCAGCTACAAAAAAAACCGGGGTTCTGCGCATTTTTTTTTTGAGTTGTAGGGGGTTTTTTCTTGTTGCTGGGGTGTACAAAACACCCCGCATTCGCGGGTTTAAATTATATATAATTTAATCACAACATAATAATAAATTTAAAAAAATTGAAATTATATGAATCTTATAACATTAAACCCCATTTAAAAAATACCAATGGCAAAATATAAAAAGTTTAAAATTTCCCCAATTTTTCAAACAAAATTGAAAAATTATAAAATTTTATAAAATATCCAAGTGAAACCCTTTAAACTTAGGACCAAAGGGGGGGTTAAACTAGTTTGAGGGTTGCCATACTTTCCCCTATTGCAACTTGGTAAGTTAATCAAAAAAATATCCAGTTCTAAAAAATTTTAAAAAAATTAAAAAATTAAAAAAAATTAAAAATTAAAAAACCATTAAACTTAAAAAATTAAAAACTATTCGCCATCGCATTCTAAAAGAGAATATTAAAAACATTAAAATTTTAAAAAATTTAAAACAATTAAGTGATAATGTGGGGAACCATCGAACACCAAAGAGGAATCCATCTTTAAAATAGTTGTATGGGTAAAAAAAATGTCAAAAATCCGAAAGTTAAAAATTAAAAAACCCCGTATGTTCACAAATGAATAGCGTAAATCATTAAAAACTCACCATATATATATATATATATATATATATATATTATATCTTTTATTGTTCTCTTTCTTCTTTTTATTTTTTTAAACCCAAATTTAACAGGGTAACTACATTTTATAGTTGGTAAACATGAAATTTATTTTAACTTAGTTTTTCTTTAAAAATTTTTTGTTTTCATCGATATGTAACTAACCCTTTGTATACATATTATACGTATGATCCAAGAGATCTGAACGAATTTGGGCAGAAAATATGCATAAAAACCTCAGAAAACAAAATCTAATATGATATTTATGTGTAACACTTCTGCTGAGTATAATATTTATTTTTATTTCACAAGATAATAACTTTATTTATGAATTTGAAACTAAAAATCAAAATTACACATTCATTTCAATTTTGTGCACTTATTTATTTTTCTTATATCCAAACGGACAAAATGCAGATTTAATTATATATTGCATTTTATTTTATATTACAAAATATACGTTGAAATTTAATAACAGAGAAACTTTACTCAATTAATTATGCTTTTACTTGAAAAAGTTAGTAACACTAAAATTGAATGTAAAAACTTTGGATTATGAAAATGTTTGCAGACTTATTAATGACTTGTATATGATGAAAGTGGTGCAATATGTAATCAAATTTTATTCACTACATTTATCGGTGTACAAAAAAAAATTGTACAAGTAAACAATATTTTTAAAATTAATAGAAAAATCATATTTTCTACAAAAATAATTTATTTCATTAAGAAATACATTTTTCCTAACCAAAATCAATATTTCTTCGTAATGAAGTATATATCCAATTAGGTTATCTAGAAGAAACTGTGAGATATATTCTAATCCTACAGAAGAGCGATTTTGAACTGCTGAACAGTGTACGTAAGAGTTTATACGATGAGTTAATTCCTTCTCCGTAAAATGTTCCGTAGATTTTATACGATTAGCTAAATTCTTCTCCGTAGAATCTTCCAACAATTTTCGATGAAATTAGAGTCTGGGAAATGTGGTGGCCCATCAATCTAAAAGAAAACACAATGAAAACTACAAAAGGCTACATAGTCTAAGCCAACTTTTTCATGGCTTTACCTTTAGAAGAATTCATCTCAAATGGCGGTAAAATAAGGCATCAAAAATGTCTGAAAATCTCTTTTCTAAATCATTGACACACTAGAGATCCATTCCTAGTATTGTACACGGTATTATAACTGTTTTTAAATATTTGATCAACAAAACGCCTTCCTAAAAATAAACTACTTTTTAGAGCCAAAAAATCTATTGTTCTTAGTTACGAGAGTTTTTCAATTCCTACTATTAGCTCACAATCTCTATATATTTATTTATTTATCTTGGTGGAATTTTCAATCGTTAATAAGATACATCTTGAATCTCTCAATTGAGCTGAAATTTTATATACAGGATTATTTTGGATGACAATACAATAATGTATTAATAATTTATAAAAATTAATTGATTAAAACTAATTATCTAAAGAATTACAAATACAACCACGTTGGCATCATTTCTGGCGTCTTAGAGACCTTTTTGGCGACTCGTGTCAAAACTTGAAAAGGTTTTTTTCTCACGTGTTAAAGTATTCAGTAGAACTGAAATTTATATACACGATTGTTTTGGATGACAATAAGATACTTTAATGTGATAATTGATAAACACTTATTACCACTTAATGCTGTTATTCTGTCATATGTATATACATATTTATATTAATTGTAACTATTTAATAAAAAGTAGCTAAAATAAAAATTTTCTTTGTTGATCTAAGAAGGAATTGACTTACATTTTTTTATATTACTTGTTTACATAGTTTATCGTTTTCTCTTATCAAGTTGTAATATAAATGAGGATTCTCCTTTCAATGGAACTGTTACAGTCAAATATTTTCCATAGAATGAGCTGTTTTCAACATGCGTATGTGTAAAGAGGGAAGAGGGCTATTGTTAATTTAACATGTATGATGTGTTTATTAGCCTACAAATGAAATGTAAGATATGTTACAAGTAGTTTAAAGCAAAATTTTGTGCAAGCAGTTTTTTAAGGGTTGTCAAATAAAAGTAATGAACTAGTGTGTGTGAAATAGGTTTATCTTTCAATATTTTAATAACTTCATCTTGATTTCATTCAATATTTTAAGTCATTCATAATAATGAGAAAGTAGTATAAAAATACAGTCTTCATGTATTCTGAAACAATAGATTTTATATATTTATCTTTTAATTTTATCTCTGTTTGGAATGTTTCAAGTTCTTTTTTCACTCTTTTTCTAAATATTATCGAAAAAAAAATCGCTTATTTCTACGATTACAAAGGTGGCAATTTTCTCTTTTTAAATTATTTTCTTACTTGTTTGTTAAGAAGGTACTCTTCTATGTACAAATTTTTGGATATATATTTAGATTTATTGGAAATTTAGAAAAAGACTTATGCCTTTGGAATTAAATTAAAGACGCATCTTTATTTTTCTTTCCATCTAGATAAACATCTTTCTTTTTACTGAAACAATTGTTAATCTGTTGATTACAAGCATTAGGGAATGTATCATATGTTTTTAAATACCTGAATAGTAATGTTAGTCATTTGAATTAATATTCAGTGTTAGGATTTATAAAATTGAGATGTGCTTGGATTCCGTTCGTGTTCAGTACAGTTAATAAATTTTTGCTTCTATTTCTGTGAGCTATATATGATTTTAATACATTCAGCGTTAATATAAAGAAATAATTAATATTTGAACATTTTTGTGTCACAAATATACAAAAATTTTAAAGAAAGAGTTTCTTAAAGGGACACAGTACGATTCAATTGACCAAAATCAGTCAAAAAACCAAATTTAATTTTTTAGCCCAAATTATTTTTAAAATACTTTTCTATAACTTCAAAAAATTTGAGAGCTCTAAACATAAAAAACGCAGAATTATGATAGCTTTTACGTTCGTTTTTATTCACATCCTATGGCAAATCAAAACTTTAAACATACTTATCTCAGAAAGATAAAATAGCCAGTTTGTCTTCAATTAAAATGCTAAAGCTTTTTTTCTATTGTGCCTAATACTTTGAATTTTTTACCCATTGTGCCAATAGTACATGGAACAAAAGTTGGTATGCATTTGTGAATGAAAGCAATACTTATTTTTTTAAAAAATAGTTGAACTCAAAATTTATACATTTTTTAAGGAATTTTCAATAAGCATTCATAAAAAGTGTGCTGTACGAATACCAATCATGTTATCTTAAAACCCATACCAACTTTTGTTATACATAGTTTGACGTACTTGTAAATCAGATTTCATGCGCGTATGTAAATGTTTGTAGGAGGAGTAGCATTTTAAAACCACTTCCCAAATTTTAAGTTTTTTCCGTAAAAAATATGTGGCTAGCTTTTTATGAAATTTTGAGCACAAAATATGTTTTACATAGTATACGCAAATAGGAGGCAACCAAAAGATTTTTGAAAATACTTAAATTAAAAAATTTTGCGTAAATCGTACCATGTCCTCTTAATTTTTTCTCGTTACGAATGGGATTAAATATAAAATTTGCCGTACTTTTTGATTAATAATTTTTCTTTTCCTTTGTTATTGTTTTCGTAATTGAAATCTTGAAAATGCAATGGTCAGTTCTGGAATCATCACTTAATAAAATTTAAAAAAAACTATGCAGTTAAAAATTAGAAAAAAGTAGTTAAAAAATAAATAATCTGAAATATATTATGGTTTAAAATACATACTTAGGAAATATTTTTATATCTTTGAAATGATTTTTCCTGATGTGTTCTGTATTCAAAACCTACGAATGTAATATTTTAATAGATAGATAATAAAAAATAATACTATTATTTCCAAGATAATTTACAAGTTAAATTTAAAAAGCTAAAAAAAAAAGTTTGTGCATTTTTTCTTTTTTTGACATTTTTTTTTTACTTTTCATCTGATAACTTAAAAATAAATCAAATTTCTTCACATGATTTATTCTAAACATTTTCTGTAATAGACTCTCAAGTTCAAGAAAATATTATACTTATAATTCTTTTAACTATCTACGAAATGAAAAATATGTTCTTGGGATTTTAATAAATTTCAAAATACTTATTTTTCTTTTTTAACAGATGAATACTAATAAATTGCAAAATTCTATTTATGTTTAGTTGGGTAATAGTCCTCCAATTCTGTTAATATTTAAAAAGGAATTCACAAAAAGTATTTTCAAATGCCATGCTGATCTTAAACATTAAGAAAAAAAGATCCCCATATTTTTAGTAATAAACATTACACTAAAAATACTTTTAGCATCAACTAAAAAAAACCTCACAAATTCCAAGAACATCTAAAATACTATACTTTTTTAAGACTCACAATTCACACACACAATCAAAACATTTTTTTACTACAAAAGCTTAAATGATTTTGGACGTTTTCCATTAAGTGTTACTTATATAAAATTTCTTTTTTTTTTCTTACAGGTTAAATTCATTTTACTTGAGCATTTGTATCACAAAACCAGCTTTTAACATCAAAATAACAGCATATTTTTCGTTTTTATCTAAGGCATTTTATTTATTTATTTCCTTTTTTAAGGCTATAGTTTGAAGAAAAACACATTGCTGCATGTGGCTTTTATTTGGTTTCGAGGAAAGAGTACTTTTTTCTTCATCCTATTTTTTGTTTCTTTTTATTTTAGAATTTCCTAAATTATATTTCAGTTTCTTGTAAATGGTAATTTAATGGTTCCAAGAAATGTATTCAATTTCTTATCACATGCACTGAATCCTTATTATGCAGAAATGTTAGAAAAAAAGGGTCTTCTACACCTTCTTGGAAAAACTATTGTATTTATCACAATATTTTTATTTCCATTACTTCAAAAGATGTTGTTCGAAGCTGTGTCTCCTACACCATATGCGAATTCATGAACAAAAATAAAAAGTTCATCAATTTCAATCAATACATTTCTTAGAATTTTACGAGACAAATATGATCACGGAAAAAGTGAAACTATTTAAGTTTTCTAATTACAGAATACTTTTTTTTTTTGGAATCTGTACAATATTAATTGAATAATATTATTTGGAATCATACAAATTTACTCAACTTGACGAACCTGTTTTTTATTTCTTTTTTGTAACAAACTCTCTAGCAATGAAACCTGATACTTTTTAAATTTAATTTTTTAATACGAATTAAATTTTACTTTCTAACTCCTTGCAAGAAATGTAAATAAGTTTTGACAACTTTTTGTTATTTATATTATTTTTCGTTACTTTTCCTATTTTTTTTTTCTGAAAAAGAAGTACCTAATAATCCTTATGGTAAACGACTCTAATGCTAGAATTTGTAAATTTAAGTCCAAAAGTAATTGATTAATTTTATACTAATTTTGTTTTCATTTTGTAACACAACCAGTCCGGGTTCGATTATAAACCATTTATATGAAATTGAACATTGCAACGTGACCAATTAAGTCAAAAGATTTTTTTTTGAAATTTTCAAGTATCTGATTACAGGAAATACAGTAAAAACTCAAATTTAGAGCATTCATTTGGTTTCATTGTTTATAACTGTCTCATGGGGCTATTCTCAATTGGTATTGGAATATTGAACCACAATCAATTGATGAAATTGATGTGGAACTCTGATCTTCACCTCAATTTTGAACCTAGAAATATTAAGCGTTCATCAGTAGTATTTTTATTAGGCATATACCAATGCTTCTCAAACTTGCAATGTTGGCGACCTAATTTTCAATCATAATTTTCATGGAGCCCCCTTCATACAATAAAAATGTACTCAATTCAATAATACTTTGACGCTAAAGCTACAATATGACTTTAATTATAAACTGCACAAACTATCAAGAAAAGTATTAAATTGTACATACAATTTGGTATGTGACAAGCCAATAGGGTCATAACTAATTATTGACTTTGTTTTTAATATTGATGAATTAATGATCAAATACATAGTGCAGTATTGCACATTTATAAGTATCCTATTTTATTGTATAAATGTGTATTGTTTGTTATCTCAGAATGTACTTCACTCTAATTCCTTTCATTAAATTAATATTTTTTTTAATTTTTTATTTTGACTTTTTGATATACTCGTGCCCCCTAGTATGATTATCACTCCCCTCTGGGGGGAGCGCCCCACAGTTTGAGAAACTCTGGCATATACAACACTGAGCATGAGTTTGAAACAATGCTCACTAAGCTACTATGGTCACATCTATTATTTGGCTGTTGTAGTTTGATAATTGTCATATCAAAACGACTAAACCTTTTTATTATTTTACACATTACTTATCTGATATTATTTCAGTATTGAAAAAAAGATTTGGTTTTAAAGATAATTTAGTATGCTAAACGATTAAATTGATGATAATTGACGTAAGAAAATGTAAAAATTTTAATAAAGCATTGCTTTTCTTCAAGTTTGATCGAAGTACTTTTATTTGAATCAAAACAACAAAACAGTTTTATGTGAAAACAATTCACCCATTGCCTAAAAATACGACATTTTGTTTTCAAATTATTACGTAGGTCACAAAAATTAATCCTGTACTAACTTAACAAAAAAAAAAATTCAATTCAATATTTTAAATACCATATTATTCTAGTGCCATATTTAGCAGTGAGAAAAATATGATATTGAAACATTTGAAAATATTAGCACTTAATATTCTGGACAAATATGTATAGTTTGTTACTGTCTCGAAGTACAAAATTGATTTTTTAAATTATAAATTATACTGTTCAAAGAAAGCTCATATTATGATTTATCATAAAGAGTTGAAATATAATATCACTAGAGATCTTCAAATTCAAATAAGTTTAAAATATATATTTCTTACACAAAACCCTTAATTTAATGACTAAGGAATTATAAGGCTTTTTTTCTTTAAATAGGTTATATTTTACAGTTTAAATAAAGAAAGATAAATTGGTTCCTTGATATATGTGTCCGGAATGTTCTCACTTGAAATTCAACAAAGAAAAAAAAAATGAATTTCGCTTCTGTTTTCCACAATGAAAAGATAAAAAATACTTTCGATTTCATCGTTTTTTGCTTCAAATTTGACAACCCAGATTAAAATCTCTGATATCTGAAACAGTTATAAAGTTTAACTAAATAAAAAAATAAAACTTCAACATTAGTAATTGATACATTTGATAGACTTCTCTTATCTAGTGGAGACGATCTAACTAAATTATATGAAGTGACGAACCCACAATGTTAATCAATTAATTTAAAACGTGAAGTTTTCCTTAAAATTTTCATATCGTGAGAGTATCAATTTAAAAAGATTTTGTAAATAAAAATTCAAATTGCTGAAGAACATTTTTTAAGTGTAATCACATCTAGTTAACCAATGTTGTAGCTAGTTCTTCCAATTTCTTTGAGCTCCCATCAATTTGCGAAAATTAAATTACTGGTTTTGACATGTGATTTATCCAGAAAAATATATCTTAAGTGCAACATTTCGTAAAAATGATTTCCACATACACATATATATATATAATTTTTCTAAGCCGAGAAAACATGTTTAATCGATGATTGGACAGCTGCATGGACTAGCATTGGTTACGAATAAATATTTAAATTTCTATCACTTTGCTGCATTAGGTTTTGAACTATGCTATGACAAATATAATTATATTTGAACATATAAAAGAAAAATTTTAAAAACCTGCAACACATAACTTTTGAAGCATTTAAATGGCTTTTTTTAACAATTATAATGTAACTGTAATTTAACTATTGTAATGTAATAACACACACACATATATATATATATTTATATATAATGCATTTACTTAATATTCTACATTGATTGACAGGGTTTGGTGTAGTGTGGAAGTTAAGAGAGGGGGAAAAGCTCAGGTGTTATTTTCCTCACTTGACCATGACTCTAATGCAGTGCTTCTCAAAGTTTCAACGTTCGCGACCCAATATTCAATCATAGTTTTCATCGCCCCCCCTTCAAACAATAAAAATGTATTGAATTCAATAATATTATACTTAGATGCTAAAAGATAGATGCTTGCGCGACTTAAACCTCTTAAGTGCCACCGGCGTATATAAACGTTTCGCTCAGTCAAAGAGTTATTTTTCCCCGGACGTATATATACTTCTATCCAAAGTACGATCTTTTCTATGCACTGTTATCCATAAAATTTTTCTGAAGGCTTTGGAATGCAATAAAAGGGCTTTGACAAAGTCTGGGAAAGATTTACTTTTTTCAGATTATTTTTACTTCTTTATTCCTCTCCCCCCCCTTCCCAATTTATCACATACGGACGCCTAGGTGGAAAACAGTTAGCATTGGGAAGAGAATTGCCTAACTTTTAATCGGCAGTTAAATAATTTATTATAAACCGTACAAATTATCAAGATAAGTGTAAATTTTTTTTATATAATTTTATATATGACAATCTCCATGGGATCACTGGTAAATATTAAACTTGTTCTTAACTTAGTATTATTAAAATTATAAAATACATTGTGTAGCATTGATACATTTATGAGTGTAATATATCAGTGTAAATGTGTATTTCATTTTTATTATGTCAGAATGTATATTATTTACTTTCAGTAAACTAATAATTCTTTAAAAAATATTCTTTTGTATTTCGACTTTTCAATATGCTGGCGCCCCCCTCGTAGATTTTTCACGCCCCCCAAGAGGGGCGCGCCCCACAGTTTGAGAAACGCTGTTCTAATTTATAAAGTCCATGCAGCTTTATACTGTTACACTACTGTAACCCTCACTGCCTTAATTAATAGGGCAATTTACGAGAATATTTTTACGAATTACATTCAATAATTGGAAATTGTTTGTGTAGAATGATTTACTCCCTTTAGGCCGGATTAAAAGTTACGTGACTTTTTTACATATGACCGCGTATGCAGTGCATCAGGGGGAAAGGGGGAAGAAAAGTCATCAACAAGCAAATTTTCATCTGAAATAAGTAAATCCTATGTGTGTGCAAACACTGTCAATGGCATTTTATTGCATTTCAAATCCTGACGGAATAGTTTTCCTGATAGTAGCGTCAGGAAAAGTATCGCATTTCAGAGAGACGTATGTATACGTCTGGGCATTTAACGCACCGGTTGAGCAGACGTATATGTACGCCAGTGGCACTTGTGTGGTTAAATATTAAAATTTCCTTGTTATTCCTTTCCAAAAATGCTAAGAAGCAAACAATATAAATAAGTATCAGCATTGATAATGCAAATTTAACTGCTCACGAGTAAATACATAAAAATTCAAGAAAAAATACAAAAACTGGATTTAAAAGCGAATGTCATATAAAAACAGTATCTTTCATGAATTTTATCAAAAGTTATTAAACTGAATTTTTATAAATGTGACTAATTATAATTATGTAAAAAAAATTCATTTAGAACTATGTATGTGAGTTGCAGATATCTTTAGCATATTTAGATCATTTTAAGACGCTTTTAAGTCATTATATTGCAGAAATTAAAAATGCTATGACTTTTTCTGTAAGATGTTCAAAACTTCTCATAACAGTGCACCATAAATTATACATATTTTTTTTCATAATATTTGGAGATATATGTATCAAAAACAAAAGGGTGAATTTTTTTTAATTATGAGTGTTTTTCTAGTATAGTTGAGGCAGTGTTCATTACAAAATGAAAAAGAAAACGGAGCTTATTTTTTCGCAGAATTTATTTATAAAAGAGACAATAAATTGCATTGCTTCCAAAAATTATTATTTTCTTTTTTCGATAAAACATGATAAATGCATTGATAATTCGTGATGTTTAAAATTGTCCCTTGAAACTGCCTTTAGTCAACGTAAATTCTGAACTCGAATATTTCTTAGCTTTCATTGGCTAAAATTTAATTTAGAAGTTTCAAGCAATGAGAAGTGAAATATTTATAAACTTTTTTTTGAGAGAGAGTGCATCAGCATTTACTTTGTTACATAAATTGTTGTATTTTTTAAAAAAATTATGATACTTTATTTATCTTATTATTTTTTATGAATGGAAAATAATTTTTTAACGCTAAGTTGAAAAATTTGGTGAAAATATTAATGTAATTGATCATTTTTGGTGTACAAATATTCAGGTGTCTTTTAGCATTTCAGAATAACCGGTGATCATACACACTATTTTAAGATAGCACATTAGCATTAAGGAAAAGAAATGACACCCCTAACAAAGAAATATTATTAAGTAATTAAGTTTTAATTATTGTCTATACCCGAAATTAGTTACTCTTTTAAAGAATATGCTTAAGAATATCTCATACTTATCTACTACTAGATTTTCTACTGGCTATTAATATTCTTACAAAATTAAATTAATTACAAGATCGGAATAACAATATCAGTAATACAAACATGTATATTTTATAGTGAAAATAAAATTTAAACAGATCTAACAAAAGAGGTTAACAAGTTTGGTTTTAATGGAAGAAATTACATATTCTACTGACAAGCAGTACAAATAAAAGACCGTTTTGAGAATTATTGCTTTAATACAATTTTATCGTTTTGATATATAAAACGCCAAGGAAATTTGCTAAGCAGTTAATTCATATTGCATTTATGAAGTTTGATTAATAGTTTTAAAAAGTGAGCAAAAAAAAAAGGTATCGAAAAAAGAAATACATCGAAATTTCTGTTAAAAGAAAGCATTGTAGAATTTAAATCCAATTGAATATAGCACATAAGGTTCATTATTCGCTAAAATATTTCTATGAAACAGCAAATTTGAGGCACTCACAAGCCATGAATTTTATTTGGAAGAATAACCCACTTATATACAAAGATACTCTGCCATGTGGTTTCAAGTTGTAGTGACGTAATGCATTAGTTAATTGAAATAGACAGTTAAATAGTGGAAGTAATTTACTCTTTTAAAACATTCCACTAATATGCTTCTAGCTTTTACAGAGGATACGCTATAAAAATAATTAGCTCTAAATTCAATTATAATAAAATATTATAGAAAGAATTAGCACTAAATTTAATTATAAAAACCAAAAAGTTGATACATTATTTGAAAGGAACGGAACACACATTACGCAGACGGTTTGGAAGCAATAACAAAATTGTGAATTTTTCAGCTCAAGAAAATAATTGGCTTCTCTTTCTCTTGTTTTTAACTAAATTAGATGAGAAAGAATGATATTTATCTCTTGGGAATTCGTAATCATTTAAACATTATTGTACTTTAGGAATGTTATTTTCTGTGGATATTATAGATGTGAAGTTCCTAGATAAACTGCACGTTCTCTACTCATTTAAGGGCAATTAAATTCATTAAGTACAACAGGTTAGCATCAGGTATTAATTTTAAATTTTACATGAGGAAAGATATACAAAAAATTATGCATAATTGTTATTAAACATTTCAAAAAATAAGAGAAAACGCAATTTTGTCTCATTTAATAATTAAATGAGGCAAAATTGAGTTCTCTCAACTAATTAATTATTATCAATTATTAATTGCTTTTACCACCAAAGTGCAAATTGTCTGCTTATGTGTTGAAAAATTAAATTTCTTTCTAGAGTTACGTTTTTCTTAAAATAAACATCTATCAATAGTGGAGCAATAAACACTTCAAAACACGTATGTTTTATGTACTGATATTAATTGTAGTAATAATTAATGCATTTATCTTTAAACGTTACACACACAAACACATATTAAACCTACTAAAGAATGATAGATGTATTAATTGTAAAAATGGAAGATAAAATAAAGCAAAACTAGATTAGTAATGATGTATTATTGGAATAGTATTGAAATTCGGATTCCTGATAATGCCACATTGTAATATTTGAACTTTATCAATGAGATAAAAATGCTTTATCTTATTCCTTAAATATATTGGAAAAACTTCTATCAATCCTAATATTAGGATTAATCAGTACAAATTATATACTAAAAATTTCAATATTAATAGAAACCTTTTTTAAACCAGAAATTAGACATTTAAAACTATATGGCTTAGAAAATTTAGAACTTGCATCTAGAGAAAGAACATTACATTTTTCGACTCCCTATATTTGTTATATTATAGGAAAATATTAAAAATCTAGTTATAAAAAAAACATTAAGAAAATAGTGTAGGACAAATTTATATCTTATGAGGCGTTCTTCAGCTAGCGTAGTATCAAACAATGTTTTAAGGCATCAACCTTGCCCTTTATTTGTATATATTACGGGGGTAAAAGAAATTTATAAAACAGAAAATACAGTTGAAATAATGCATTATGTTTAAAAGAAATCTGATACAAATAAGATAGGTTACCTTAAGAAATAGTTTCTTCTATTTTGTTTGAGTTCTTTTGATTTGTCGTGAAAAATTCTATTACCCAACTTGACACATATGCAAACTTTCATTTCCTTAATACTTAACGCTAAATGAATCTACACATTTATGAAAATGCTATCACAAAAAATGCAAAGGAAAAAGTATAAAATACAGGAATTAATACATATTTTTCACTAAAATTAAACAAACATCAAAAATTCAAGAAATATTTTAAAAGCAATAAATAAAATCATCAGTTGCACAAAAGTACGATGTAGTCTTCAATGTGTATATAAGTCAATATCCTTGTTATTTATCAATCCTAAATATTTAGCAGTGAAATCTGTGGAAGTGTATAAGATATACAATCAAGGTAAAGAAAGTAAGAGTTGTACAAATAATGTTATATCTATGCATCTGATTTAAAAAGTAGCTTCATTTATATGAAATTATTATCCTCTTATCATTTCAAGAGCTCAGGGTTATTTTCCGAATTTATAATTTGGCCTTTTATTATTATTTAAAAATTTAAGTATTTTAAAGGTAAACAAAACAAAGCAATCCAAAATACTTCTTTTTTTAACAAATTAACATTTTCAAGTTTATCATGTAGTTGTTTTATACTAGTTTTGTATAATAATTTTCTTTATTTCCTTACAATATAATCTGTTATATTCTTACAAATGAAAACAACAAAGAGAGCCTAAGTGCACTCAAACCGATCGAACCTTTACTCAAAGATTTCTCAGTTGCTCTTTATTTTTCCACTTCTAAATCTTACTTATTATTATCACAATAAAACTTTGTAGAAAATAAGTTTTGTTCACTTACTTTAAAAGATTCTTCTTCAAGTTTAAACCATTACGATAAATGCCGAAAATCCCTCCGGTAAACCAAATTTCTTTCCATTAAACTCGAATCAAAACTGTAACAATTTCTCGATTCTAAATGATCTCGCTTCTTCCCGTTTCGCAATGCCATTTTCAGCACTTATCCTTTGATGTCCTTTGCAGCTTTGAAAGGATTTGCTGAAGTAGCCGATTAGAGCTTAATGTAATGTCCTGAAGTTTTGAAGGATATAGTGACGAAGTTCGACAAAGTTGTTTCGTCAAGTAATTTCGGATTCATCAATTAAATGATAGGATAAGTCTATTTCCTTCTATGGTTGATGGATTTTAGAAAAAGTACACTTTGCTCTGGTATACAGTTTTGGTTACTTCTGAAGGCTGCAGATTGCATTCCGAATCTTGCGTTTCATTTGCTTTCAGTTTATATTATTTTGAAATTTAAAATGCCTTCAGCTTTTTCAATTTCTTAAGGAAGTTAGAATTTTAATTAAAATGAGTATTGCACATAAGAACTTAAGGCTGAAAACATTTAAGAGGAAATCAAAATCGGTGCAAGTTTTTAGACATTTGTTCATAATAACATCCTTTAATTCCACTTTAAGTGCCTATATCTACAGTAACTTTCCTTACGAGAATAAAAACCTTTTTTATAACTTAGAAATATATTATAGAACTTAATAGTAGAAACTTGTGGAACACATAAATCCCAAACTCACACATTAATGAAAGATTGCTTACAATTTACCATTATGATTTTTTTAGCATTGAATACTATGACCAATATTTTATGAATAAAATAAAATACTTCTACAAATTAACGTTTCAGTCCTCAATTTGCTGAAAATCATGTAAAAAACATGATAAAAAAACTCTTTCAAATTATTAATTAAATCTGCATAAAAATCAATCCTCTGAACATTGCAGAATTATGAGATGACTTGAATCCTCCATTTATTTCAGAAATTTCCTTGCAGAAACAAAACAAAAACCTGTAGTTTTATATATTTTTAGAAAGAACTGATGTATTGAAAATATCATCCCTTTCAATAAAATATTACAGTAAATACAAAAGTAGATGGATGGAATATTGGTTTCTAACCTGTTTTTGCCTAGCGAAAACGTTAAGCCTTTGTTCTAGCTCATTTAACGAACTTGGAGGAGGACTTAAGGCTTCCACGAAACTACCAAGGTAGCCCCAAAAAGGTGCTGTGACTAATTTAGGTCTGCAGATAGTTCTGACTCTTCTATTAGCTTCAAACCTTGATCATCAAGATAGTCCTCAACAAACGCCGTTAAGAGATTTCGTGCATTTTCATACATCTAAATGATTTCATTACCAATAGCAGTGACACATGGGTAGACATATTGATGAATATTTCATCATGATGCCTCGCATCTGTCTTAGCTCCTCCATGGAACAAATCCAAGTAATTATAACCCCTTGAGACAAATTCTTCCCAAACCATGATTCCACCACCTCTCTATCTGTGTCTTTCAACATAGTTGGAATGGCTGTATCCACTATGTTGCTCCCTTACAGATAAGATTCTCAAACTGTGGGGTGCGTCACCCTAGTGGGGCGTAATAACCCTACGTGGGGGCGAGAGCATATCAAAGAATCGAAAATAAATGACTTTTTTTTTTAAAAAAAAGAATTCTTTAAAAGTTATTTATTTAAAATATTTGTCACTTTAAGGAAACATATATAAAATTTAATACTGGTCTTGATATTTTGTATGATGTAAGATTAAGGTCGTATTGTTGCCTTACCGTCAAAGTACGTTATTATTACATTCAATCCATTGTTATTGTATGGTGAAGGGGTAGAGAGAAATTATGATTGAAAATTGGCTCGCAAAAGCTGGAAGTTTCAGAAGCACTACTTTACAGATCAGCAGACGCCTTTAACTACTATCCAGAGTCAACCTGGACTCATATGTTAAGAGTTCCGAAACCCATTGTTGTCTGGTCTATGAAATGTGCCCTTTTGTCCAACATAAATGAGTCCCTCTCTATCATCGGTTTAAGTGGACAAACACAAAATGTGTTCTTGGAGTTACAAAAGTTTGATTTTTGCATAACTTGTGCAGGTTTCTTTGTTTAAATGCAAGTATTAAATTGTTTGTTAGGAGGAGGTTGTTTGGAGATAATGCTGTATTGAAAGGAGTTATTTGTTTTGCATCCCCAAATTTCACTAAAAAGATTGCGATAAGACCATTTAAAGTAGGAATATGTTACTATAATCGATGTGTTGATGAATATTATTTTGTGATTAAAATAATTCATAGAGAATGAGATCTGATTCTCTCAGAAAACATTCTGAATGTTGAGGAAGGAAGATCTGTCTTGAAAACCTAGGTATGAATTAAATGCAGCGAAATATAATTAACATGCAGACCATGCAGATAAGATCCTAAAAACGTTACCAACGTTAGACAATAAAACATACGAACTTTTATGAAAGGAGTATTTTTACTTACAGCATCAGCATATCATTACTTACAGCATATCATTTTCAGTGATTCTAGAAACATTCTGACTGGGATTCACAATTTGAAAATGTTATGATTGATTATGAATAATATTTTTAACATACGTCAACTGGCGAAAAATCAAATTCTACCTCTTATAAGACTAGGAGAAATGTATAAGAGAAAGGTAACACAAACTTGCCTCTAATTCTACAAATATATAAATGTGTGATATAGAGTGTATTATGATGCTTATTTGATAAAACATTTCGTTTATTTTTTTTAATTAATGCAAAAGCATGTATTGTAATTAATGTGATTGCAGATCTTTCGAAATTTGAGAATTAAATTTTCATTCTTCCAGGTTTTATCTACTACATAATTTTGTTTTTGTACTTTAAGCATCTAAATTAATATTTAATTTTCTATAAGCTTCAATAGATTAATATATTGAAATGAAAATTCTTAGATTTATCAGCCAAAAATATCACCATCTTCTTCTGCTTAACTATAAATGATGATAATACACTAAAAATTTATTTGCATTAATCCATAACGAATAACGAAAAAAAAGGAAGAAGAATTTAACTACTTGACGTAGTTAATATCTCAACCCAAAAACTTGAATTTTAATGTGATTTCAAGATGGAACTTAAGATTATCATTATATTTTACCCAAAAAACAGAAGCAAAAAATATGTTGAAACTAAACATTATCTCATTTTTTCAGTTCATAACCCAAAGCCTTCAATTATAAAGGCTAAGAAAGGCATTTCATTAATGGATAAATTTAGTGTCTCATCCTTCAATAGTCTTTAGAATGACATATAAGGAAAACAAAATGAAAAAATAGATCGTAACTGATCCTTGACGTTACAATTTTTTCAGTTTTTGGTTTCTTTTAATGTCGTTAACTTACTGACAAAGTGTCTAGATATCTGAATAATAATGAAAAAAGAAAACAACCAGGAGAGGCTTTTATTAACCGAAAATGATTAATATTTCATGTGAGAATCGATCGTAAATATTTTGTAGGATGGTGCTTTGTAACTGAAGAAACTTTATCTAAGATTTTTTAAATTTTATTTTGGCAGTAAATATAGTTGCTTTTTCAAGAAGATAAGCATGTAAGGGTTGATTAAAACTCTAGTATATTAAAATTTCTTTATTAGGTTTTTATATATCCCTTCAGTACATAAATAATGTTGTAATGTTCATTAAGAATTTACCTTCCCACACGTCAGATTTATTTCCAAATACAGAGAGGAATACATGGCTGACTAATTTACTTTGAATATAAACTTCCAAAGTTTAACAGAATGTTCTTCTCCTTGTGAATTCAATGTCTCTGAACGTTGATACTCATACGTTCTGAAAATATATTTAGAATGTAAAGCGTTTTTTTATTTCATTTATTTGTACAGAGTTATGATAATTTTTATGTTCCTTTTCATTTACTTTCAATTGAAAATAAAAAGAACTTATTTATCTCAGAAAGGTAAAATAATTAGATTATCTTCTTTTAAAATTATATTGTTTTGGGTTTTTTTTCGGGGGTTGGTTATTGTGCAAAACGCTTTGATATTTTTTCTAATCTAACTATCGCTATTAATATATGTAACAAAGTTGGCATACATTTTTGAATCAAAGCAATACTTAATTTTTGAAAAATAATTTAATTTAGAATTTAGGCAATTTTCACAGAATTTTCCGATAAGCATTCATAAAAAAATAGGTTTTTTAATATTAGTCATATTATCACAATAGCATACCACCTTTTTTAAACATAGCATGATATATTTGCAAATCAAATTGACGTCAATCTTTGTAGGAGTAGAATTTTAAATTTCTTCCGTATTTGTAGAAAAATTAAATAATTGGCTCTTTTCGGGATGTTTTCTGCCCAAAACTGTTTTACATTATACATATACATATGGAGCAATAAAAAACAATTTTGAAAACCATTAACTCAAAGAATTTTGAATAAATCGTACCATGTTCCCTCAAAAATAATGTAGAGAAATACATCATTAGAAAATAAGCAGAAACTAAATATATATATTTCTAAACTATAATTTGAAGAAATTAATAAAAGTGAAATAATCAAGAGTGATATTTTGGATTTATAAACAGTTTCCACTTAGAGATTTTAATTTAAATTAAGTAGTCACAATTTTTTTTTTTTTTGAAGAGAGCAAATTATTTCTATGATTTATTTATTGTTTCGATTTTGGGCACAAAATCGATTTCAGCCCAAAAGTTCTGTATTTTCTTCTTTAAATCCGCTTTAACTGTTACATATATCGAGTTGAAATAATTTCGTTCAAAGATTTTTATATAATATTGTTATATAATTTTCATTCTTCGTCAAATGTCTGCTAATTAAACTAAGCTATATTAAATTTAAAAAACTATAATGTAATGAATATTTACTTCACAATATAATGCAAAAGCATAAATATAATTATTAATTATAAGTGTTTTGTATGTATTATTACTATAATTATTAATTATAAGTGTTTTGTATGTATTATTACTATAATTATTATTTATAAGTATTTGATAAGTATTTTTACTATTTATAAGTGTCTTGTTAAGTATAATTATTATAATTATTACCATAAGTGTTATTACTTTAGTAATACCACTTTCTTTAGATATCTAACAATGATCATTTACATCATTTATCTCCCTTTATAACTTCAAGTAATTTTCGATAAATTATGGATATATATGCGTGTATATATATATATATATATATATATATATATATACAAACTACATAACTTTCAAAAAAGAGCATAAGATACTTAATCTAATATTTAATCAATATAGATTTATTTTTCTGCTCTGAAAAACACATAATTTTGATAACATTATCAGTTTATCTAATGGCCTTTACTTTAAGTATTATATACCTTGTATAATATTACAGTGAGGAAAAATGGAAGAAACTGACTTTTGTAATATGTTTGCCCTGTATTAATTAACTACCGATTCAATTATGAATTTAATTAATTATAACTGTAATGAGTGAATTAATCTTATATATTATTTTATTTATGCTAATTTGTAGATTTCTATTTTTATTCGTTTAACAATCTTTAATGAAACGAATTCTTCTTGTTTTGATAAATAGTGCAGGTATATTTTAAAATTAATTTTCCTTATATTATGCATAATTTTAAAGATGGATATTTGAAATTTTCTGACCTTTACGGTTTACTGACTTAACCAATGAAAAGGAAATTTCAAATATAGTTATTTAAAGATCTACACTCGAGGTTATAATGATTTAAGACAATAGAAATTTTACAGCAACAGTTTTTGTGAAAAAAATTTGGAACTTTTGGGAAAAAGTTCACAACTTTTCCGGGGAAAATTGATAAACGCCAAAACCCCCTTGATTTTGAAATGATACGCGAAGATTATGATGCGTGTTTGCAAAGAAAAACATCACTAAATACCAATAATAGCATAAGTACATTTATTGGAATCACAAGTTTTCAAGAGGTTAACTTTCGCAGAAGATTGTGAAAGTGAGAGGTTGTTGACTACTATGACAAATGTAACATTCCACAATGAATCTTTTGGCCCCCGGTTTATGAGGGGAAAAACAGGGGTTTGCAAAACCCTGGTGGCGCGTTGCCGGTAACATTTCGGAAAAATCATCTACAGGAGACTCGGCTGCAAAAAATTTCTGACTTTAATTAATTACACCCCCAAATATAGTTTGAATCCCAAATATTGCCCAAGTTTTAAATTTTTTGCCGGGGGTAGCAGACCCAAAATTTAAACCCTCAAGGGGATCTTTTTAACCCACATTAATCATATGATATCCCGGAAACTTTTTTACACCCGAAAATCGATCGATTAAGGCTTGGACCCAAACCCTTAAACCATGGCCCCGGAAGCCCCCCGCCCAAAGCCTAAGTCGCTACGTCATCGAAAGTATTTATATTTTAAAAACCTTTTAAGCGAGCTATCCCACTTTACCCCAGTACATGCGTAATGAAACAAAAAAAATTTTAGTTATTTCGTTATACGGTTTTTAAAAATTACTTAATCTTCGTATTTCCATTTTTTAAGGGAAATTCCCCTAATAAGTTTCCTGCTATTCATTTCACTTCATAAAAATATTTTTTTTTCCTTTCTCATGATTCTGTTTTTTATTTGTTGTATATGTAATTTGAAATTTACTTCAAATTTATTTTTTTTTCATATTCGAAATATGAAAAAAAAAAAAAAACTCAAAACAAAATATTTTAATTTTTTTTTTCCCCCCTTTTTTCCTATTTGACAAACATTAGTTTCTGCTTGTTCTTTTGGGGTCTTTTTCTGTAACACAACCCCGATTGTATAAAAATTTTTGTGAGCTTAGGGGAAAAAAAAATAGTTCTCAAACTAGTTTTTTTTGTAAAAACACTTTTCTTTGACAAATTTTTTTAAAAAAAACTTTTTCCCTTTCCCAAAAATGAAATATCTTCTTTGCTTTATAAGCAAAAAAAACGAAATGGATAATAAATATCCCAAAAAAAATGCATCAGCATGTTTTAAAGATAAAATGTAAAACTTTTGTGTGTCCTTTTTTATATGGGAAACTTTTAACACAAGAAGAATTGTTTACTGATCCACACACCCCGAAAAAATAAAGTGGTTTTTTTTTATGTTTTTTTTTTGAGCTAAAAAGGTGTTTCTATTGGGGTTAAAAAAAAACTTTTTTAAAAAAGATTTTATGTGAATAAGGGAAAGTATTTTTATAAAAACAATTTAGACTAATTTTCAAACGATTGTATTAATCGAAATAAATCGACAACCCCCTTTTAAAAAATTTCACCAAAATAGAATTCAATACTTAAATCCAAAATTTTAACATTTTCTCACAAGTAATTGTTTGGGAAATATAAACGAATTGCAAAAATTCCCTGCAGGGTTTCAAAAAAAGCATTACAAATTTATTTAAAATATCAATGCACTAAAAAATAATATCGCAAACCTTTAATGATACCTTAAAAGAGAAAAAAAAGTTATTCAGTATTATTGTGAAATTTTTTTGCCATAGTCCATCCCTTCGATCATAATTCAACAAGCAGCCCAATACAATACAGAACGAAAAAAAATCATCAAAGCACATTCAACAACATTTAAAGAAATGTACTTTAAAACAGCAGAGCATAATTTGAGGCGGACTGATCAGTCATGGATACGTCATGGTCACAAAAAGTGGGCAGGTCTAATCCTGCAAAATATCAATTCCCCTTAGTAAAATCTAAAAAAAGGCTAAAACCGACTTTTCTTTGGAAAAAGACCAAAAAAATTTTCCCGCTGACTTCTTCATAAAAAGGGGATTGTTTTCTTCCCTGTGAGGACAAACCACTCTATGTAAATGGGGAACAGCGATACTCAACCTGCAGCCCGAGGGCCGTTTGCGTCCCACCGAGAGCGTCCATTGCTCTGATAAATTTATTTATTTAAGAACATTGTACCAACAAAATTTTGGGGGGGAAATTCTTTGTCAAAATCCCAAAATTTTATCCCCCTTTGCTTTTTTCTGTCCCGGGGTTTTACGTGTACAGGTGATTTCTTTTTTTAACTGGAATGGGTTTCGGTTTTGTGATGGGTAACAGTGGGTAGCGACAATTTTTTTGGGTGGAACTAATTTTTAACTATCTTTCATATATGCAAAGAAAAATATTCGAAAAAAATTTTTTCAAGAGGTTTTGGGGTTGACTTTTTTTTGTAGTGAAAAACAAACTTCCCCCAGTAATTGTTTGTTTTTCCACTAAACTACAAAGGGAAACATCCCAAAGATGCTTTTTCCCGAAGATCTTTTTTAAAAAGGTTTGTTATTGGTAATCAAAATGAAACCGTTTACTGTTGCAGGAATTGTGAAGGAGTGTTTCTTAAATGCTTCTAATTTAGTGTTAGTGACAAAAATAAAGAAAATAAAAAAATAATAATAATTAAAAAAAGCAAAGCAGGAATTATACTATTTCAATCAATTTTGCAAATTTTAAAATCAGTATAAAAATGTAACCAAAAATTAACAGTGTAACGTTCGTGAATAGTAGCCATGGTAGTATATTTCAGTTTACAGTCAAGAGAAAACTTTTTGCTAACATCAGAGGGAAGTTCCAAACAACCCCTTGCAAATTAAAAATATTTCAATGGAAACCTAGGGCCTAAAACAGGAAAACAATTTGAAGATGGAAAATCAAGTGTATCATGAGGTTTCAATGTATTGAAGAAAAGTCTACCAACATTTCATGCCATCAAAAAGGGTAAATGAGAAAAACACTGATTATAAGTTGAGAAAAAAGAAGAAAATTAAAATAATTAAGATGCCAGGGAACTAATACACTATTGTAAAAACAATTAAAAGTAAAAAAAGGAGACAATCATTTCAATAAATGGTATTACTTAATGATAAATATTTTAGAAATATTGGACTTTTTTATAACTGGCAATATTGAGAACTAAAAAAGCCCTTTTTTCATTCATTCTATTTTGTTTAAATTTTTTAAAATAAATTCATTTTTCTATGGCATTTAAAAAGCAAACTTTTTTTGTAATGTGTTAGGATATTGAACTATCATTTTTCAAGTGAGTTACAGCCCGTCAAAACTTTTCTTGTAAAAAATACTTTAAAATACCCAACATAAGATCACCTTTTTTAATTTTGTACTTCAGTGCATGTAAAAAAATCATTTAAGTTTCACACACGCACAACTACCTCATTTTTAAAAAAAAAAAACAATTCCTTTTTTCCGTTACAAAATATATTTCTTACATCATTTTCTTTTTGGCGAAGGTGAATTTCAATTTTATTTCATTTATATTAATCACTTTTTATAAATAATATTTTAACTCAGACTACTTATTGAAAAAACCATTAAGGATCAATTTGTGCTCCGTTTTATGAAAAAAAATATAGTAAACAGCGTCACAACGTGAACAAAAAAAAATCCATAATTTTGTACATTTTTATTTTTTGTATATTTTTTTTGTATATATTACTTTTTTTCCATTTACTACTTTTAATATATGATACTATTAATAATTGGTGAATTAAACATAATCATTTCATCTAAAATGATTTTTAAGTATATTAAATAGCATTTTTTTTCTATATTTGAAAAAAAAAAAGATTTATATGCTGTGTGATTCCAAGATCACCTTAATCAAAACTTCTCACAAACACATTTATCATTTCTAAATCATTACTTTTCCTATAAGTGTATATATATATATATATATATATATAACCTAGCATTCATAGCCTATATATAACCTAGCATTAATTTTTATCCGGAATACCTAAAATTAATACATACAAATTTTAAATCGAGCAAAGAGTTGAATTTTTAGATTTAGATTTAAATATTATTGACAGCAAATTACACTGGTGTGCAAAACTTAAGCAATAATGTAAAATTTGTGAATAGCCATGAAATTGCAGAAAAGAGGTCTGGAGATCAGTAGAGAACACGTAAGTCAGTAGAAACGTCATGCATATGCAAATATCAGGAACAAAACGTCAGAAGCGAAGTGAGCGTACGCAAAACGCGTGATGTCGGCGCGCGCTGCTCAACGGTAGAATGAAATGATGAAGGACGGAGACACAATTCGCCATATTCTCTGCAAATTGCCCGGTGAGTCCAGTTCGTGAAATATGGCTGAAGAAATCATCTGGATGACTTCACACGTGGAAGAATGATCGGAGAGCTGGAGGGGCGTACTGTCACCGAGTATGGCTGCAGAGTTCGGAATCAACAAAAGTGTCGTTTCGCGCGCTTGAAAGCGTTCCAAACCACAGGTACAGCTGTTAGAAGGTTGGTGTGGCCGCCCGGGACGTAACTGCAAGGGATGACTGATATATATCATCCTGCAGGCGAAAAAAGGTCGACAGCAGTCAGCAAGCGCCATTGCTCAGAAACTCTGCACAGCAACAGGTCGACAAGTGTAGCGGTTTACTGTGGCCAGACGCCTTCACAAAGGGGCCTGTTCACCCGCCGTCCTGAACGCTGCCTCCCGTTGAAGATGGCCACCGAAGCCACCCGTTTTACAGTGGGACAGAGAGCACAAAAACTGGACAACTGATCCAGTAAGGTCGTGTTTATAACTTTACGGATGAGTCACGGTCCAGTACCAGAAGCGATTCTCAACGCGTTTTGATTTGGAGAGATCGGGACCCGGTTTTATCAGTAACATCAAGGAAAGACATCGTTACGGTGGTCCTGGGTTCTTGTCTGGGTTGGCATTATGCTGAACGGCGGAACTGAGCTTCCCATTTTTCTTACAGGGGTCTGTAACCTGGGATCTCTATTGTGAGGTACTTCTTCCCCATCTGCATCTTTTCCGAGTGCCTTTGCCCGAACTTGTCTTTATGGATGACAATGCACGGCCGCATCACTCTTGCTGTTGAGGAGCTGCTGGAAGTCAAGATATCACTCTCGAGATGGATTGGCCAGCGTGCTCCCAGATTTAAATCCATCGAACATGTGTGGAATGCTGGGGTCACGAATTGCCACACGCTCATCATCCGGAGTACAACCAACAACTCAGCAAAGTGTTGATTGAGGAATGGGTACTCCTACCTCAGAAATATTTACCAGCTGGTTCTGAGTATGCGGAGACGGTGCAACAACCATTGTAGTAAGGGGGAGGGCATATACCATATTAAGGAACATCTGCTTTGTTGTTCTTCCTGTTGGATGAACAATCATGTGTCGCGATACTATGCGTTCAATAAAGCTTGTTTTTGTTTGATTCCGTACCGTATGCGTTGTATTCCTTTTTCAGAGCCGATGCTTTCGTCATCCTTTACGTACATAATACTCTCCCTCATTTCAGAATTTCATGTCTCTCAGATGATTTTTCGTGAAGTTATGGCAATAAACCCACCCGTTGCTTAAGTTTTTCACACCAGTGTATATAGCAATATCTATGATAAAACGGAAGCATTTAACTTCAATGTCATAAAGATACCGAACTGTGCTTTGTTTACATGGGACCAATATATTTAGAAATATAATTTTAAATTTTTTGATGAGAAATAATAATTTATCTATACACAATATTGATAAATTCAAGAACATCCAGAAATTTATATTTGGTTGCATACAGAATGATTATCCGATTAACCTCTAGAGAAAATACATAGACCAAAAATATTTCTTAAAAATATTTTTAAACTCATAAATGCACAAATCCACCATACAATATTAGGTCCACACTATCAGCTTGTTAGTGGTCCAGCTGTGAAGAATATGTGCATTCCACACACAGGATACATTTTAATACATAGACCAATATTTACACGACTACACTTTAAAATTATTTATGACCAATCAATCAACTTTTTTATATGCAATCTGATTTGCATCTTATACCAAAGAGTTAAACTCTAATGTGAGATTATAAATCATTTGGATTGACATGGCATTAGTGGTAGTTATGAGCAAAATATAGGAGTGGTAATTGTTGTATTAAATATGAGAGAAAAATCGTTCAAAAATTTGCATTAAATTATTGATAGGATGTTTTTTTGGTGGGTTTTTAATGATTTACGCTATTCATTTGGAACATACTGGGTTCTTAATTTGAACTTTTTGGGTTTTAGAATTTTTTTTTACCTATAAACTATTTTAAAGATGGTTGCGTCATCTTTGGTATTCGATGTTCAATATTATGCACTTAATTGTTTTAGAATTTTTTAATGTTATAATATCAAAAAGCATTTTGGGGAAAAGTTTAATTTTTTTAAGTTTAATGGTTTAATTTTTAAGTTTTTAATTTTTTAATTTTTTAAATTTTTGGGAAATTTAAATATTTTCCCAAATTTAAATTACCAAGTTTCAATAGGAGAAAGGTTGGCGCCATCAAACTAATTTAACCCCATTATCGGTCCCAAGTCCGAGGGAAATTTGGGTATTTTATAAATTTTTTTTTTTTTTTGAAAACGTTGGAATTTTATTTTTCTATATTCGCCATTGATATTTTGAAATGGGATTTAATTTATAGTTCATTTAATTTAATTTTTAATTGATTATTGAGTTTGACTAAATTATATATATATATATTTTTTTTATTTATATATATATATATATATATATATATATAATATATATATATATATATATATATAAAAATTTTATATATATAAAAAAAAATTTTATATATATATACTTTACTTAGGGGATTTTTTTTATATGTAAAATTATATGGAGGAGAAAAAATGACACTTATTCCCCGTTTGGCCAAAAACACAGCACCAAAAAGGCAGAGATATCACAGTGAAATTTATTTGGCAGATAAAGCGTCGGATCAAATGATTAAAATTGGGGCTTTTTTACGGGGGAATAAAATCAGTAGTTAATGTAGCCACCATTTTGGAATATAAACGTCGCCGCATGCTGTGTTATAGAATCAAAAAGACTTTGGATGTATCCTTGGAGTACAGCAGTCCATGTAGCTTTCACATATTGCTAAAGTTGATCTGGTGTAACAGCGGGTGGTGTATCACGGGCTAGTCGTTGTAGAAGCATGGACTACACGTTTTCGATTGGTGATAGATCGAGAGAACAAACACTTTAAGAAAGCAATTCATTCTGATGAGTAAATAAGAACTCTTCAACGTTGCGTGGCAGGTGTGGTCACGCATTATCCTGTTGTAATATGTTTGATGACCAGCCCTGAATGTATGGGAGGACCACGGGCTCTAACACATCAGAGATGTAGCGCTATCCAATACCACAGCAAACCATGATACTTGACGTAGGACCAGTATTACGATGCATAACGCAACAGTTCAGCAACCTCTCACCGTATTGGTGTCTTTAAACTCGAATCCGAACATCGTGATGTTGTAGGCAGAAGCGGGATTCGTTAGTAAAAACAATGTTGTTCAATTCCATTGTCCTTTTGCATATTTCATTCTGCTACAAATGACGTCGAATTGTACAAGTGGACACCGACTGAACACAGCATGCGTAACTGACTCAATTTGTTGTAATGTGGTTTGTTCTTTGGCTTCACGTTCCATCAATGCCATGTGCACAGTCCGCCTGTCATCACGAGCAGTGTTGCAACGAGTTGGGTTCGATCGTCTTCGTCAGTCCATCGTTTCCTCCTGCACCCAGTTTTGACAGATCCGCATCACAGTTACTTGGTTTTATCCAACACGTTGGCCAATTTTCTGAAGGATAATCTGCAATCCCTATAAACTACTATTATTCCTCGGTCGAATTCAGAAACTTAGTCAACAGACGCTCGATGTGTTCCACGAGGCATTGGTAAACAGCAAGAAAAAAACTGCGACAGGAAAAACAATTGCCGTACTTCAAATCGCCAATTTATTCTCCCCTGTTACAGCGTGCGGGTATTGTTACGGTTGCCCATGATGTACGCTTGAGCTTCAATGCTAATGACTTAAAAATTTCATCGCCACCAACACATAATGCAAGTTTCACTAGGCTTGCATGCTTTCTTTAGAATATTATACTTTGTGTGGCTAGCAGTATATTAACACTCATTGTGAAACCTACGGAATTTTTAGGTCCACAGACCCTAAGTTTTGCAAGGAAATTACTTTCGTTGAATAAAAAACCGATAAGGAAGAGTTTTGTGAAATTAAACCCCTAAGAAGGGTTGCGGGGGCTTTATTTACAAAAATTCTTTATTGGACCTACAAACTCGAAATTTTGTAGACATAATCCTTTTCTTAAACAAAGATCTGTCAGGAACGATTTTTTGGAATATCAACCATTAAAAGGGGTTAGGGGGTGTTTTAGATCAAAAGTTGTACCATTTTTTTAACTATTTGAAATTTGGCAAAAGTATATCTTACGTTCACTTGCTTTCTTCCGCTGTTCAGAAGGGTTATAAGTGGATTAAATACAAAAACTGATATGGGGGTGATTATTAGACCTACAGATAAAATTTGGTTCGTGTGTTTCTTTTATTGCGTGGAAATTCGCTAAGTACGGGTTTTTTGGAAATCTGCTTGCAAAGGGGTGGGGGAGGGCTTGTTATGGGGATGCTATAGATGAAAAATCTCCTGGTTTTTTAACTTAATGTTTGTCCTGTCACCTGAGCTAGCAATTGAATTCCTCTTCATGTTATTGAGAGGATTCCAAGTGATCTGAGACGTTACTAAAAATGTTATTCCGTTTTTGATCCGTTCGTTACACAAATGTGTAACGGGTCTATTTGCGTATTTCTTTCTAATCCTCTTGGAGAATAATGAGTCTTTAAATATTATTCTACATAAATCTTTCCGCAGAAGAAGACTTGCTAAGTCAAATCAAAGCTTGCCTTTAATGATTACACTTTCAAGTTCGGAGGAGAGAGAGAGAGATTAGACTGCTATATATATAAAGGATATCAGTGATTGATGAACGTAATTTTAGGCTTGAGCACTTAGTAGATTATTTGATTAATATTAAGGTTGACTATTTGATCAATTAATTGTTAAATTGAATTTGGTTGGTGTTTGAATTAGATTACTTCAGAAATTATCTTCAAATATAAGAAGGTGTATTGCCTTGACGTGCAAATTGTAAGTGATCTAGTTTTTTATCATATCCCCAATTATCTCGTCTACTTCACTATTGCTTCCCATATTTATCAATTGGAGCATTTCTTAGCTTGGTTTGTTGAATTGGTGTCGTTGTTGAGAATTGTTAATCTTCCTTCTGACCCTCTTACTCTGATGGATGGGATAGCCCATACAATACAAATTCATTAAGCAAACTTATAACGGTGTCAGTATGAGTACATGAATAACTTCAGACCTGGGTGGGATGGATAGTTTGGCACTGGCCTTGTACCCCCAAGTTTGTGGGTTTGACCCAGGCCCAAATCGGTGGGTTTTCATGATGCAAATAAAAAACAAAAAATTCGACAGTGCCCATGTCGATGCCATGATTATTCGGCATGTTAAAGATCTCTAGACAACCTATTTTGATTGTGGATATCGGTTAAATTAAATTCCTAGTACAGTTTCTCATCGTCAGAGATCAAGTGCAACCCTCTATGGAGGAAACTGGGCTTCAAATTTACATCATGGCTATTGATATCAACCTGTATGGTGCCACACCAAAAAAGTGATTCCAGCTCTCGGGGAATGAACTAGATCTGTAAAGATAATTGCCAAGCGACAGCCCCATTAGAAAAGAAGAAAGAACGATCTTGTAACTTGTAAGCAGACCTCTGAAATATTCAAAACATGACGTTGACTAGTTTTGGTGAAGTAACATATAATGTGTTATTTAGAAAAATACTTCATAATCATTCTCGTTGCTTGTTAATCATTTGTGGGAAAAAAAATCTTTTGAAAAATGTTTGTAATACAGTGTTATCTACGTGTATAATATCAAACACCCCTTATACAATGAAAAAGGCAAAACATTTATATGTTTTTCTCCTCGTATACTAATATCCTCTAATAACAGTAAAAAAGCTAATCAATTGCAGCATGTAATTTACATAAAACGTAAGAAAATTTTCATTTCTTTTAACTAATAAATACTCTTGGTTTTTAAACTGAGTCATTTAACTGGAAAAGAAAGAAAAAAAATAACATTCATTATATTAATATTATTTTGTACAATATTCATTTTCTCTAAGAATATCACTGAAATATATAGTGTTAGTTTTTCTTTCTTTTTTTCTTTTTCTTTTCTATTTTGGAAATATGAAATATTTAAAAATACATGGGAAACAATTTACGTGCAGCCTAGAAGAGGCTAGTGAATGAATTTAAAAGTAAATATATTAAAAGCCATAGTTTAAAAACAATTTTGAATCCTACAAAATTATCTTCTATTTTTACTTTATACAAAATTCAGCTGAATTAAAATATTTTTTCTTGTTGAATAATCGGGAGATAATTTCTTCACAAGTATCTATACTTTTTGTTTCGTTCTATAGGTTTCAAAATACAATACAATCCTTTTGGATTTATTTGGAAACAGTACTCGCATTTACTATTTCACAGGGAGCTAACTATTCGATCGATTTTCCTTGAATTTCATGTCGAACGACTAATCGTTAGAAAGAATTTCGGACAAACAACTGTCTCCCAAAGGGAAATCGAACATAAAGCTGTCAAATAAAAAGTAATTTTATTTTAAGACTCAAATAACATTTTATATACAATAGTTGTAGAAATCTTATATTTTTAGAAAAAAACAATAAAATATTTCTATTAAATAATTAATAACTATACAAAAAATATCTGATTAGAAAATTAAAGAAAGCAAAAATAATTTATCCAAATTTGAAATTGATATAAGATTTATTGAAACAAAAACATTAATGTAGAATAATAAGTAATAATAATTTGTTTTTTTTGCACTTATTTTATATCGCTAAATTTTTGTCAGCTGAGATTATTATAGAAGTTTACAAGTAAATACTTTTTGTAGTTTCTTTTTTGCACTTTTACTTTTTTGAACAAATTAAAAATAGAATAGTAGGGTGTACCTCATTATTTTCACATGATACATGAAATATAATCAGACTTTATATGTATTGACTTTTCCCCTTTAAAATATAAAATGGGGAAACAATGAAGGTGTTTTGCGGATCAGTTATAATATATTAATAAATATCAACAATTTCACGAACTAAATTTTGCAGCTTTTAACATAATTTATGTAAATATTTTCTTAACATACACACTTCCATGTATTATTATTAATCTATTTTTATTATATTTATCAAGTACATTTTGTAACATTTTGATTTGTATAGGAACTTGATTTTGATTAACTTAACTTATTTTGTACACAAGGATCATGGTATCATGTTGACAACAGTTAATACAATAGATTGTGAATCCGGTGCTGGAGTGAAAAAGTTTTCAGAGATTAAAAAATCAGATTGGGATCTTTTTTCTTTATTAACAGAAATAAATTATTTCATGTCCATTCACGAAAATGAAAATATAAATGCAGTAAAAGGAAATTGAACTTGACACGATTTTATTGCTTTTCTGCGTATTTTTATGTCATTCTTGTTTGACTGATTAATCGCTGATAAACATATCCAATTCATTAATATACACTCTATAACAGGGGTGGGTAGACTTTTCCAGGGTACGGGCTACTTCTAATTTTTTCAGGGTGTTGCGGTCCACCAGTGTCAGTGGAGCATACAAGGAGAGGGCAGGGGAAGGGGTCCACAGGTCAGGACCCTCCCTTGATTTTTTTCCCGATTGATTTTAATCCCATGTACTTAGTGTGTAAAACATGATTATTTGTTATTAATAATTCTTATTAATTAATGCTGATTATTTATTCAGCAATTTATTTATAACTGATTTTTTTGTTCCCGATAGTCTACAAAATCAAAAAATGTATTTGGCTACGTATTGCGGTATGATACGATAAAGGGGTAGGCTTTCAACTCTCGACCCCTCCCCCTGAAAACTTTTTGTGTGCGCCTATAAACAGGGACGTACGTGTGGTGAGATAGGAAAAGGTCTTCAATATTTATTTTATGAAATTAATATAATAAATACGGAATAATATACTTTCTGATTAAAATAAAAAAAGCAACTTTTTGAAAACCGCGTTTTAAAGCAAAAGCAAGATGCAAACCACAATAAGTAATAGCCCAAATATATCCAAAATGAAATGATGCGATTGTTATGAAATAATTGAAATACGTAAAAATAAAGCATTTTTTATCTAAAGTTAGTTGTTATAGTCAGCGAAGACTTCGTCTGCGTACTTTAACCCCGCGATCTTGAATACTTCCCTACATAATTACTAACAGCTAAATCTTCAGGTGGTCACCAGAAATGTTTTTGCGGTCTACCGGTCGATCGCAATCGACTTAATGCCACCCGGCTTTATAACTTAAACTGAGACATTAAGAATAAGTTACCCAAATAGGATGACATTGTACATACTACTACAGATTATGCAAATGATTAAATTTGGTGACAAGTGACCACCGGATGAATTATAAAGACAAATACATTGAATAAATTTCCTCCGAATGCAATTTAAAGGATTGTACTAATGCCTTGCAGACAGATTCGAAAACAGTATCGGTAGATGTCACCATTTTCTAATAACAATAAGAAAAATAGTTAATAAGTAACTCACAAAATGAAACAACTTTACTAAGTCTAAACGGAAATAGTCTAATATTTCATTCACGAGGATTCTGTTCGCATTTAAGTGAAATAAATGTTTTGAAATATGAATTAAATTTTACATCTTGTACGACCAATAGTAAAACAGGGATGACAAATAGAGATAAATCGCTAAGCCCAACCAATAGAGACTGTTTTGGCATTCGTTGCTCTACAGTTCTCTCTGAGTGAAGAACTAGTTAAACGTTAACTGCATCTCAAGGGAGGTACAATACGACATCATGATTGTGTTTGAAAATGGTACAAAAGGGAAACAAAGAGACTTACTTTTCCAGCTGGATGGCTGACATTGATTGTGATTTGGGGATTGTTTTTGGGATGTAACATCTCATAATTCAGAGGACTAGGATAATGTGTGAATATTTTCTCGTGAGAATAGATTCCTTGGGGTAAAAGATTGTAAAATGATTTTAGCCAATCTATTCTTACACTAAGGGCTCTTATATCAATTGTAAGAATAAAGAACTATCAGCATGTTGGATGTCTTGCGGGTGATTATATGGTAATTGAAGAGACTTTTGTTGGATACAAAGGAGGTTCAAGATACTAGAATAATTACTCATGTCTTTGAATATAAAACCTTTGCATTCGATTGATCAGAAAATGACACAGTTAGAATTTTGAAAATGACTTGAAACTCTGGTAGAGAGGTTCTGACTGTGGTGTACTATAGTTCATTGCAGAAATCACTTCTAGTAAATTGAACATTCTAGAAATTTTTATAATGGTTTTGCCATGCGTAAACTGAAACCAATCCTCGTTCAGAAAGTGCTTAAAATTGGATAACAATGTGTAAGGAATAAGATCGGGGTATATTAAATAAGATATAATGCTAATTCTAAGGTGTGATGTCAGAGTTATGACTAATTAGCTTAAAAAAAATAAGTAGATAAAAAGATAAGACATAAAACCAATTATTTTTACAAGTTCTGGAAAAAGGTATGATTCTAGCTGAACATCTTGATCAACAGATATGACCAGATCCTGTTAGCGTCGTTGCTTTTAAAGAACATCTACTGTCTCATCTCGCACATGTAGCCAATAGAAACAGTCCATCTGTAAGGTACATAATGATCAGTCATGCTTAAATAAAATATTGCTAATCTTCAGAGGAAGGCAGTGGTCCAAAAAGAGAAAAGCTTGATTCAGATAATCAAGCGTACGTTTTCTCATGGTGATATTTACCAAAAAACTGTGGAAGTCGAGAAGTTTTTGGTTTTCTTCATCTTATGCAGCCTTTTATCCAATTTTCGATATCAATTTTAGCAGAAAATCAGAGAAATTTTAAAGTTATAAGATGTGAATGGTGATTTTTCTGACAAAGTGTAGGTCATATATATGTTATTAAATATTAACGTCTGGAAATTATTTATAGGTATTCTAAGATCAGAAATATTCAATTTATATCAGGCAGAGAAAAGGCAACTTTTACTGCTGTCAAAAAATTAACGTTCTGCAAATATCTGACATTCACTGTACACTTTTATAATGTGGATCCTACGCAAAAATTCAAGTTTCAACACTACTTCAGGGGTGAGTATTTATCCATATTACATGCGCGCAGATTCATATCTTGAAGATACCTTGAAATTATCCTGCATTGTAATCACATGTCATTGTAGCAACAAGTAAATAAACTAATATCTATCCTTGCTGATGTTTTAAGGAAGCGATGCTGAATGTATCGAGTTTCATTTTGGGTTGCATCCTTTGTAATTTACGCTTACATACTAGTCAATTGTGTACACAATATATACCTATACCATATATTTGTATTAAAGCATACTTATATATACATGCGTCAACTACATATAACACGGTACTTGAAATCACGGTTTTGATATTGCATGGCACAAAATTTTAATTTTATTAAGTTGATAGGACCACAATTTATCAAGGTTTTGATATAATACAATTTTTAAAGAAATTAATGTCATTTTCAATCAATAAGGGAAATTCCCAACTTTGTTGCTACAGGAAATTTGATTTTTTGACAAAATGTGTTGATAATGTATTATTATTGTTTATCTATTTATCTTTCAGACGTATATTTTTGTTATATTTTTAACTTTGTATTTCATTTTTTTTATTATTATTAAAAACTTGAAATTAAATTACTCTTTCATTTGTTCGTGTTATTGGAACGAAATGTCAACTATCATAAAATTTTACACCTTAAGACTTTATTTCGATATAACATGGTATACATTACCTTTATTTATGTTATTTCAAAGTTTGGTATGCCATGGTTTCGATACAACATGATACATATTGCCCTGATTTATATTATATGCAAACATAACTATTTTAATTAATAAATAAAATAATAATTTAAATAAATGAATAAAAGTCTCGTATAAAACGGTTTCGATACAGCGCTTTGTGCATTATTAGCAAATGTTATACGAGAATAAATCAATAATATATATAAATTTTCAATTTAACTAGCTGTGAGCATAATTTTTAATGATAAGAACTTTTAAGGCATTTTCTATTTAATTCGGAAACAAACTTGCATATTACTTAATATGTATGTTTAAATTAAATACAAATAGCTTAATTTAGTAATTTTTTAAAGTTGATACGAATCTATAGATTCTCTATTTTCATCAATCACTCACTCTCTATACTGGGTTTTAGAACATGATATATTCGTATCACTAATGGGGAATTATTTTTTTTATCATTTACTTCCCATTAAGAAACATTTTCTTTAAGAGGCAGAAAATAGGAACTCGTTACATTAGTTTAAATTATGGATACATTAAAGGAATTAATTTTGAAATTGATGAGGACACATCTCAGTTCAGTTAAAAAATAAATTTTCTAATTTAATTCATTGGAAGGGGAAAATAAGAGCGAGAACTGATCGGAGAATCAAGATTAATTAAATTTTTATACGTTTTTTCAGAAACTGCGTTGGACTATCATTTATCAATCGGGGGATAATTTTTCTTTTATTTTTTTCTCTCTTGCTGAGCTGATAGTCGATATTTTTTAATGGAGTACCGTGTTATAGTTATAAATTTACTCTCTACCCGAAATCTAATAATAAATAATTGTAACATCATTGTTATAAAAATCGAGCAAGCATTAAATTAGTTTCCTAAGCAATTACCTTAAACCTTTTTTTGAAGTATGTTTTCCAAAATATATATGTTTAATTTGTTTTTAAACAGTAAATGGATATATTTTTTTCTTCTTAATTTAATATAATGTTTCAGCATTTCTCTTAATGCTTTTTTCCTCATGATATTAGTGAATATAGATTCTGTAATGTTACTTTTTTAAATATGTTTTAGTTATTTCAGAAACAAATAAATTACTTTAGGTAATTTTTGGATTAATTTTTATTTTGTTCTGTTCTTTATGATAAGGGGATTATTATTTACCAGGATTTTACTAATGAAAAAGCATCAAGTGACATAAAAATATTCAATGAATTCAAATATTGAAAAATGATTCATATAAATAAAATGGAAAAAAAAATTTGAATTCAATATAGAAATATTCATAGTTTTTCGTTGTTGTAAATTATATTTAAGAATAAAAATTTTAATGATGAAACAAATTAATGTTGCTTTTATTTTCAAAAAGATTTTACATTTAAAGTTATCGTAATTTCAATAGTTGTATAGATATTTCCTTATAATTTCTTACACACTAATAGCGATAAATAATTATTTGAATCACTTCATACTTATATTACTTTTAAATGTTTATTAAAAAATTTCTTTCGGAAGTATATAAAAGATTAAGATGTATTTTTGTTATCATGATCGGAATACTGAAACACAATACAAGTCATGAATATTTAAGCCTACTTTAGAAATAGGACTCTATTTAGAAAACAAAACTAATCAACCGGAAGAATTATGAATATTATAACAAGATTAAGGGGGACATGGTACGATTTATACAAAAATCTGTTATTTATTCGTTTTTACAATTTTTTTTGTTTGTAACCAATGTACATGGATTTCATAAAACAGATTTTGTTTTCAAAATACTAAAAATTTATTTTATTCAATAAAAGTTGTAAGGTTTATTCAAGGGTATAAAAATGCAAATCCTCTTGCGATAAACTTACGTACACATATAAATTGACTTACAAATATTTCAAGCTATGTATAACAAAAGTTAGTATGGAATTTATGCTAGAATTATTTACTTACGTAAAGTATTTTCTCTCCTGAATGTTTATTGAAGATTCCTTAAAAAATGCGTAAGTTTTTAATTCAACCATATTTTTAAAAAATAAAACTTGCTTTCATTAAAAAATATGCATCAAATCTGTTGCATGTACTATTAACAAAAGGTAAAAAAAATCAAAGCATTCGGCACATTAGAAAAATGCCTTAGCATTTTAAATAAAGTTAATTAGTTATTTTTTTTTCTGAGATGTATCCGCTTAATGTTTTTATTTGCCATTGGGTTATGAACAAAAACGAACATAATATTAGCAAACTCTGAATTGTTTTTAACTTGGAGCTTTCAAGTTTTGTGATATCATAGAAAATTATACAAAAAATAATTCAGACTAAAAAAAATTATTTGAATTTTTGATCGATTTCTGCCTATTGAATCGTATTGTGTCCCCTTAACTTAATGAGCTAGCTGTAAAAGAAAAACAATAAAAAATATATACTTCCTCCATCCCAAATTAGTTATCATAATTAAGTCAAAAAAATTTTCCCATAACAGTTGCTGCACTTAGGTAGTAAGCTTCACTTGGCAGTGGATGATCTCAGCATCACAATAGAATGATTAAAAGATTGATGGAATTTGCAATTACAATGCCAACTTTCAAATAGTCCGGGTTTACATGTACTTGATTTCAGTTTGAAAGAGAGACTAATAAGTTACGAAGCAAAATAATTTATTATTAGCACAAAATATATGTTACTTTCAAACATTCTTTTCACAAGAATCATGGATTATACCAGCCTTTAAATGGGGAAATTTACCTTCTGTGTTTCCCTTATTTTTAAATTAAATTTCCGAACATTAAAACCTCTTTGTTTTATTTATTTTTTTAAATTCAAACTACTTTCTTAAAAATAGTTTTTTTTATTTATATTTTCGGAATATTCCATATATATTCCTAACATATGTTTTAAACCTGTATAACAGCAGTTCCCCAAATCCTCCGAAGAATCATAACATGAACCCGGTAAGTCCTCTTTGATGATTTTTTCTTTTCACAATGCAAGGGGACATGGTCGTTTTTAAAAAAAACATTTTATAGAACTTTTTGGGGAAGTTATTGGAAAAAAGGGCATTGCGGATTTAAGTCCATTTTGAGCTTTACAAGGGATCAAGTCTTGTATATTCTTCATTTATTTTGAAGATTGGATGGTAGATGATTTTCGTTTAGGTCTTTTTGAAAAATTATGGGAATAAATGTACCTTTAACGTGGATTATGGGGGGCCTTTTAATTTTTTTTGTTTTATTAAAAAAAAAATTTTTTATTGCATTAATTTTTTTTGTCTTATGTATTTTTTAAAAGTTTTTAAAAAAAATAAAACGGGGTAAATTCACATAAACTTTTTTGTAAATTTTAAAGGATTATTTTACTCAATGCAAGGGGGTCAAACTAAAAAGGCCCTTTGACGGGACAAACAGGGGGTTTTAAATTTTGGGACCAAAAAAAATCACATTCATAGAAACGTAAGTTTATTTCGAATAATACATTATAATAAATATGTATAAAAGAACAAGAAGAAATTAATGTTTACGGTCTGCAATTTGACATCTCTTCTCTACTACTGTCTTTCTTGTTTTGAGAGAAATTTTGTTCAGTTATGCATCGTTAATACTATTTCCAACAGGAGATTTATTTTCTTTTATAACTCAACCTACCAATAAGTACCTCCAAACATGGAAATAATTTTATATGCAAATTTTCGAATACTATTTTAAAACATGGCTGGTAAATATTTGTAAAATTCAGGCACACTTACTTCAAAGAACTTTTCTTTCAAATTTAAATCGCACTGCAGCTCGATTGCCTCCATTTGCCTATGGCTGGATACTGAGTCTATATTTATTCAGAAAATCGAAGAAAATAAACAAAATTTGTCTTCAAAAGAATTAAAATCTTAGAGAAAGAGATTAAAAAGAGTGTAATATTAATAAAAATAAACGTTTAGTGAATTCTACCTGTCTTATTTTTTATTTGCATCATTTTGTTATTTATTATATATTATTGTGTGCTGATATATTGGCCGGACCACAAAAATTCTCATTCCAGGCCTCTAGTTTGACATCCCTGCTCAAATGTATTGTTTTTATTTATTTAATTATTTTTACAGTTTTACTTACAAGCTAGTCTAGATTTTTTTCGTAAAAAATGTATCAAGTATTAGATTTTAAAAGTTTTTGGTCATAAAAAACATCATAAAACAAATAATTTTTTTTTTCATTTGTGAATGAAATATTATTTTTATATCATTTTTTCATAAACGATTATTTTATGAAAAGATCCATTTTGTTTCAAAGATAATATTTACTGAAATTGATATGCATGTAACATAATCCAATATATGCATTCATTAATGGACTGAAGTATAAACGTAGTTATACTTTTATTTTTCGAACGAAAATATTAATTTCATTATATATATTCGGCATTTATTATAGCATATATTCATATATATTATTATATAAAATGCATATATATTATATATCCCCTTACGACCCAACTGGTACAGATATTAGGTATTCTTACACGTTTTTGCTTCTGGAATAGTGGTATGTAAGGAAAGCTCGAATTGAATGATTGAGCAGGTTTGCAGAAAGTGTAAGGTTTCCCTTTTTATCAACAGACGAAAGTTGTAGTCTATGTTTTACTTTCAGCTGGCAAATCTAGTTTCTTTGTTGTTGCTGTTGCTAATACTCTGGGACTGCTGTTGCTAATACTCTGTCTGACGAAGTCAGACAAGATCAATTAAATTGTTAACTATCAAAATTTCCAGCGAAAGAAGGGATCAGTGTGGATATCTTTGCTTTTGAGATCTATCCAACGCATTATGTGTTCGGGGGAAACCTGGCGATCTTGACACCTTGCACAGATGGAGAAGAGCTTTTCGTTCTCTGAGAATGAGAGGTAGTTATTGTGACCAATAGCAAAACGCGCGAGAGAGTGTTGTCTGGGAGCATGTATCACACTTAAAGTCTAGGACCAGACGGGGTCTATTACCCGCATACCAATGGTGAGTGGGAAGCACCCTCCACTCTACCAAATTTTGAGATTTTTGTAACAAGTATAAGTACAGTTAGGTAAGAGTGGATGTGGAAGGAGTTAGAATATTACAGCCGTCCTTTGCTAGTTTGGCTGCCATTTTATTGCTGTAAAGTTCGACGTGAGATGGGATCTACTAAAAATGGATATTATGGTGTAGCAGTGATATATGTTTCAGTTTGTGTAAGATGGAGACACACTAACAATAAATAATTTGTAAAGGTGTTGATGTTAACTATGGTTATCGGAGAGAATCCAAAGATCACCGTTATTCTTCTTAGATAGAATAGCCTCAAGTTCTACGTCAATGGCTATTAGTTCACTTCCGAAAAATGAGCAGAAATCTGCTTGCGTTTTCTTATAGACAGTTTTTCCTGAGCCGTAACGATATAGATACTGCTACCATCCAGCTTTGTTTGTAAATACAACGAAAACACTCTTTTTATCTGTAGTAAAAAAAGAATTCTCAATAAACACTGAAGAGCCAAATAAAAACGGGTACAGGCATGCGTATGCAGATAAAAAGATATGGAACCAATCAGAGTATGACTCTGCGGTTATCAAATGGTATATAAGACAACGAGTATTTGGAACAGTTGTTAGATAGGTTACTGCTGCTACAATGACAGGTTATCAAGATTTAAGTGAGTTTGAACGTGGTGTTATAGCCAGTGCACGAGAGAGGGGACATAAAATCTCCGAGGTAGCGATGAAATGTGGACCATTCACGAACATTACCATTTCACGAGTGTACCATGAATATCGAGAATCCGGTAAAGCATCAAATCTACGGCATCGCTGCTATCTGAAAAAGATCATGCAAGAATGGGACCAACGATGACTAACGAGAATCATCAAGCGTGACAGACGTCTAACACTTCCGCAAATTGCTACAGATTTTAATGTCTGGCTATCAACAAGTGTCACCATGTGAACCATTCGACGAAACATCATCGATATGGGCTTGATTGCCAAATGCCCAGTCATTAACCCTTGTTGTTTTAAAATAGTAAAAATGATAATTACACTTATTAATGTTGCATGTAGGATTCAAACTTCGTTACCCGCACATGATCGTGTGGCTTGGCTTTATTTGAGTCATTGCAGCTAAAAGGTAAGTGCTTGCAATGTGAGTTTTTTCTATTTAAACAATTTCGAAGGATGCCTAAATAAAAGTCAAACATATTATTATATAACTAATACCATATTTCTTTGGATGATGCTGTGGATTAGTCCCTTTTCTCTTTCTCTAGCTCTTTTTTAAATTAATTTTCTCTTTCATACGTTTGTTGAGGGTATAGTATCTTCCTCCGCTACACAATTATCTGCATCCATATTTCTTTCTCTTCTCACCCTCTCGAAAAATCTCTGTGTTTTTCAGAGGAGGTTGGTAAGGTGTGGTTCAAATTTTTGTTTATTTATCTTTTTAAAATAATTTAATTTTTTCTAATACATTTTATTATTTTTCAGGAATATTGTGTTAACTTTCGACCCAAAACTTTTTCTGTTGCCTTAACGGAAAATAATTCTCTGACGAGAAAATTTTTGCAATTGATGAATAAATCAGATTCTCTCGCATTGTGAGGTACTCTGCAAACAAACATATGAACCACGTATACTGGAAGGGGAATCAAGTTCAGATAAGAGCGATGAAAAAAAAACATGAAATTATTTTCTTTAAATTTCCAATGGCCAAGGTTACAAAGACCACTCACCCTTAAAAAAGAAAGAAAAATACATACAAAATAATAATAACAAGAACACAACAGGTGTGATGAGATAATTCTATAAGTTCAATAAGTCCCTTGCGCACCATTAACGGTCCACAAAGATGTTATCCTCTAGCACTGAGCAACGACGATAACAATATTTATCCATATCTTCCTTTAAGTCACATAGCATGCAAAAGAGCATTTACAATATGGATTAAAAGATGTTTGAATATGCAGACATATCCAGTAGCCAGACGAAACTCAGGAACTGTTTTACCTCTTGGTCACATAGGAATATGTTAGAGATTATTGCACAATATATTTTCTGAATTTCTTTCTTTATATTGATTTAAAGTGAAATCCTTTTATTTTCCGTTCGAAGCTAGATGGTAAAAAATGACATTTCTCGTTGTTTAATGGATAGAACCCACTCTCCCCCTTGTTTTGCTAGATGATCTAGTAGTACTACATTACCAGATACATCGGAGTGTTCCGAAATCCAAAGCTAGTCAATTTCCTAAGAAAACCCCAACAGACCCTTCAGAGTTTTTACATATTCTTGAAGGATTTTAATAGAGACCGGTGTAATATTTGAGTTCACAACCAAAATCACCGCCTTTGAATAGCAAAAGATAGCAGCATTTACATAACTTTTAAGTGACAGTGCAACTGTGACAGGGCTACACGAATAGCAGCGGCTACAGGAAACAAGTCTCTGTCATTTGTGAAATGTTACAGAAGGAAAAAAAAGCCAGTATATACACTCTGGCACAAAAAATATACCTACCCACAAGGAAATATTAAGAAGGGATTGTTTTATTAAGATATGGTATAAAAATGTTGCAAATCAGTAGGTAGTAAATAAACTCTGTCAATATAAAACAAATACAAGCGCAGTATCAATCCAATAATGTACTTATGACCCTCGTAGTCATACCATAATCTTTGCAAATGGCGTTAATTTACAAATATTCCGGCACGGCTGCAGTTGCCTTCCAAGCATGTCCTAGACGTGGTTCATTGGATATAGATCTGGCAAACTGGAAGGCCAAGGGGGTATGGCATATCCTTGAAGATATTGTTGGGATTGTCAAATTGTATGTGGATGAGTGTTGTCTTTCTTATAAACGACACCTGGGGATTAGAAGTGATCGTGTCCCAATAAATCATTACCCGCAGTGTAACACCTTATGTAACAGCCATATGCCTCTCGACAACGAATGCCATATCTGACCGGTGGCTTGGCTACCTCCATACACGGAATAGCTTGTTCCACAGCATTGAGACTGGATCGTGGTTCATCATTGAAGAACACAGCCTCCAATCGGTTACATTTCAGCTTGTCCGAGGTCGTCAAAACTCCAATTGACATTGCCTATGGTGAAGGTTCAGTCGTAAGCGTCTTAATGTCGTCGTATCCTTATACATGTGTCGGGTAATCATCTCCGAATGGTTTCCTTGATACCACCGGATGTCTGGAATATGGTAAATAGCATCGAATTGAATTTAGCCCCTTGTTGGTATGAACGTTGTCGCTCTTATATTTGCGCGATCATCACACGCATTTGTTTTGATGGGATGCCCGATCCTCCGTGGTGGTAGACTATCCCTTCTGTGATACGTTGTTGGCAATACCTCGCATTCAATATATTGCTGCGATGTCCACTTGATACACCTTTTGGACAATCTGCTTCACTGAGGCCTACTATATTGCCCCTCTCAAAGTCTGACAATTGTTCGTCTATCCCTGATTACGGCTCAGAGGCATCAGTAGTCACGATACTGTTCTTTCAAATTGAGCAGATATGTTTGAATAACCCTATGGCATGAGCAATCATGGTTTAACTCTCCCAACTGTACATATCATTTACTCATAGCACGCTTACCCTTGCACCATTGGCGTCGTAATTTTGCTCATTTGCATGTACCTATCAGGCTACATTCCTGCCAAATTTTGTGATATTAGCTGAATTTATTTTCATTGCATATATTTTTGTGGCAGAGTGTATATCTTTATTATGAACGATAAAAAAGCACCCAACCATACTGAGTTTTTAAAATGAATATTTCGAAATAAACATTTTAATTTTGAATACTACTTTTAAGAAGTTTAGGTTCATTACTAAGCAAATTATTTTAGTTATCAAGCATTCAAATTATATGTTACACAATGCTTTTCTTAAAGTTGATATATATACAGCTGTAAAACCACAAATTCTGTAGAAAAAAGCTTCCAGACTCAGAATTCATTAACTTTAAGTTAAGTATATAGATAACACTTTGATTAAAAAATGAATTGCTTAGGCCAGCATCAGTACACACACACAAACAAAGCAAACTTTTTATAACTTCAAAACTTTAAGAAAATAGCTATGTCACTAAGAGTTTTAGTAATTTAGTCCTTTTGGGATAGAGAATTTGACAAAAAAAAATTACGTAACCATTATAAATTGCTTTTATTCTTTGCTTAAAATCGTAAAAATATATTTTTAGGTAAAATTACTTTAGATTTTATAGTAAACTGTCGTACTTAATTCTCGTAAATATGAAAAATGAATGATTTAATGCAAGACAGATATTTTAAAGCTTTGCTTCAATTTCATATTTTTTGTCTCATTACTATTTAAAGTTTTTGTAAAAAGTATAGTCGATCGTAAAAAAGCTGTAATAATTCACTTCTGGAACGTAAAATTCAATACCCAGAGCTGATGTCATAAAAGTCTTTGTTAAGAGAATTTTTCAAATAACGCGTGGAAAAGAGCTGGTAACAAAAACAAAATATTTAAGATTACATAAAATTCTTGAAAGACTACAAATTTTACAGCCATGGCATTTGAACATGTTATCAAAAGTTTCTTCTACGTATGAACACATTTGATCTTTTAGAATTTTTATCCAAGAGTATACAATTTCAAAAAATTTGTATTTTTTCAAGTATAATATTTAAATTCAACTAGTTTCAGTAATATAATATGAGTCTGTGCTTGAAACATTTGTGCACTATTTAATATATGTAAAGCTCTGCTATTTATCACTTGACTAATATTTCTTTTTATATTATATTTATAAAGAAAAATTATTGTTCAGCTAGTAATACCTTACTGTACTAAGTACACCTATTTTCAAAAGGCAATGTATATATATAGCTTATGCAGCTTTAGATAAAATGTTCAGCAAGTATTCAAAATATTTCTTTCATTTTATGAAAATGATTTGAAAAATCGTAATCAAGTAAATCATTCTTTGAAAAGTACCAGGCTATGTAAAATTTATTTCTGCAATATGATACCTTAAAATTTCATATAATTTATTTATTTTTATATCACATATACTTGTACAAATGGATTTGAAAGCATTTTCATATCAATTTATCAGTAATTTTAAAATGCGTTTAAAAATTTTCTTTTCTTTCCTTTCACTTGAAATAAAACAATAATACATTTCTACAAAATAGTCATATTGATACGATTGTTATATTGCATCTGTATGTATGTTTGAATACAGCAAAAATTTCTTCATGAATCTAAAAAATATTAGTATTATAATCATAAAAAAATCTAATGCATCTGGAACTAAATAAGTGCACATATCTTCTTTTGTCTGTCATACAATAATCAAATTCATTATGATTTGATTGATCCATGTTTTACAAATATAAAGATATACACACACACATTTATATATATACAGGGTGTATCTAAACTCTGTGGTGAAACTTTAAGGGCTGATTTTACCCATTAAGACAAACAATAGTTAATAGGAAACTTAGAGTCTCAAACGTCTTCCGAAGGAGATAGGTGCCATTAAAATTTAGGGACTGAAATTTCAAATGATTATAAAAAGTGGAAATTGGGTCGATTCGTTAGCGGTTTTCGCTAAAATTATTCTTTTTGTCAGTATTTTCTTTAAAATTAAATTTTAAAGATAAGGCTAAAAATGTCGATAGAGGGCGCTTTAGACTTTAAAGTAACGAACAACTATTTTTTACTGTTATTTTTTGTATCACATTAAATGCTTTCAAAAGTTTAGAATTAAACTTAAATTTTGAGCTCAAAATTTGAATCGTTGGGATGGTGAAGTAGCGCAAACTCAACTGTGTTCAGGAGGCGAAATTTGAAACTCCCTTCCCTCTGAACAGAGTTCAGTTATTCCCGATCTTGGTGTCGTTGACCAGGCAGCAACTACTACCTCCTACACGTTAAAGTAAACAGAGAGGGATGACAAAATTAAAAAAACATTATCCATAATAGACATGAGCAACTTTTCTGCTCAAAATAAAAGGAAACATTTTGATGTACGAACGTAGGGCGTATGAATGAGGTTGAATGAATGACACGTAGAAAATAGTACAAGCATGATTTTCTTGCGGAATCACAAAAACTGCTCGAAAATGTGCCCACCAGCAAAGATGCAGACCTCACACCGCCGACGGAGGGAATGTCGAACATTAGCAAATACCCCGAGCATCTCCCGGATATCGCCTCCTAATCACCCGCAACCAGGGCCTAGTCGGAGTCGACGGGGCTTCCGTAAGCAAGACTCTTCATATGGTCCCAGAGGACGAAGTTTAGGCAGGAGATGTCAGGCGAGCATCGGCTAATTTACCGCACCACCGGGCCCAAACAGTCGCCCTGGATATGCTGTATCCAATGCACTTCACACATCTGCACTGAAATGTGCAGGCGCTCCGTCATGTTGGAACCACATACCAGCCTTTATGTTGGCTGGAACACTTTGCAGTAGAACTTTACATCCATGCATACAATTAGCACCATACAGTTAAATCCTTGTGTACTACACTTTGCATGTAAATCGGGTGATTTGTAAAATCGGGTATTTTGAGGGGAAAAAATTGCTCAAGTCTGTTATGAAGACCTTTTTTACTTAATTTTGTCATCCCTCTCTCGTTTATTTTACGTTTAGTGGGTAGTAGCTGCTGCTTAGTGTACGACCGAGTATCGAAGATCGTGAATAACTGAACTATGTCCAGGGAAGGAGGTGAGTTCAAATTTCACCTCCTGAACACAGTTGAGTTTGCGCTACTTAACCACTCCCAACCTTTCAAATTTTGAGCTCAAACTTTAAGTCTAAGCTTTTGAAAGAATTTAATGTGATACAAAAATAACAGTAAAAATGAGTTGTTCGTCACTCCAAAGTCTAAAGCGCCCTCTATCAACTCTTTTTTAGCTTTATTTTTAAAATTCATTTTTCAAGATAATGTTGACAATACGAATACTTTTAGCAAAAACCGCTAACGAATTGACCCATTTTTTCTCTTTTATAATCATTTAAAATTTCGGACCTATTTAATGGCACCTATCTCCTTCGCAAGACATTTTGGGACCCTAAGTTTCCTATTTACTATTGTTTGTCTTGATGTGTACTATCAGCCCTTAAAGTTTTGCCGCAGAGTTTAGATACACTCTGTATATACACTCACTTCCAAAAGTTAAGCCCGAAGATGTAAAATACAAAAATCAACAAGTACTGCTTTGATTGAAACAAAATTTGGCAGTAAAGTAGCATATATATTTATACATAAAACAAAATCAATAATCATATACAGAAATGAAAACTATATTATTTTTTTTAAGTTATCAGATAATGCCATACTGGAGACTTAAACAGAATTATGTATACAGTGAAAATAAACAGCATAAAATTGAAAAGGGACATTAATAGAATATAGATCCCCCTCATCTGTATGCAAAGCTTACATCTTCTGACCATGCTTTCAATTAGATGGTCAACCACCGCAGAATTAAGCAATCACCATTCTTCTTGTAGAGCAGTTTCCAGCTCAATAAAAGTGGCTGGAGGTGGGAAACGTAAAGATACAGCACGACCGAGAGCCTACCGAAGATTTTCAATGGGATTAAGGTCGGGCGAATATGCTGGCCACGCCAAACGTGCAATCCCTTCACTTTCCAGGTAGTCATCAACGATGTCAACTCTATGGGGACGTGCGTTACGTCCATTAAAACAAAAGAAGGGTCAACTGCTGCAGGGTATAATCTCACAATGGGTTCTAGTACTTCATTATTTTTTGATCGTCAAAGGTATTATTGACTTATTTAATCAGAACGTGATAAGAGAAATGAATTGCAGATGATTATGTCTCTTATAACACTTATGAAAAAAATAGCCAATTTAGTAAAATGATTAATTTACTGAAATTCAAGTCGCTGCCTATGTTTCTGAATCAATGTTTGACTAAAATTAAGACTGTTTTTATCTTTGACATTTTGTGTTGGAAAAAATCGAGCAGCCATAAATAAAATTTAATAATAGAGAGAACGAGGAAGATCTATGTTATAAAAGTGGTGAATTTTAAATATTTGAAAATAAGCATTATCTTATGAAGATTGCATTTTTTTTTTGTCAAAACTATGTTACTTAAAACCAAATATATGAAAATTTGATGAATGTATTTCTTTCATATTTTGTCAACATGTTACTTAGAGTGTCGCAAAGGCAGTAAACTGAAGATTTAGTTCTAACATTAAACGTTTTTTTTTTTTTTAAAAGTTTATTGCTACGAATATATTATGCATTTTATACCCTTTCCAATAAGAAAATGGGCAATGAGCAACAATTGTTTGGAAAATTTAAATATATTTCTGAATTTAATTAATTAGCATTAAAATTTTGTTAAATATGTTTTGTAAAACAATGATTTAAATCAATGGCTTTGAACTCCATGTAAAGTGTTTTGTTTGTGAATTTGGGTATAACGTTCCTCAAATTTTACCTAAAATACTTCATTTCAGTTATCAAATTTAAATTGTCCTATAATTTCCTGATTGGTATTTTTTTATTAATTTAAATTTAAATCATGAGTACAAACAAAATAACATAAAATTACTAATCGCATGGCATTTTGAAAAACTTGTTTCCTAACGTAGGCAGATACCTGAACAGTAAAAAGAAATATTTAAGAAAATATAAATGAATTTAACTTTCATTGTTCATTAAAATGGCTCTCTCCTCTCGTGAGGTATAATAAATATAAGCTACGATATGCTAGAAAAATAATCAGTATAAAAACAATTTAAAACTGAATTATTGCACCGTAAAAGCATACAAAAATCACAACTTTCAATAAATAATAACTTTAAACAGAAATATTGAAATAAACTACGATAGATAGGGAGCAAAATGAAATTAAAAGGATTTAAATATATATACATACATATATATATATATATATTGAAAAAACAGGATGAAAAATTGTAATTTTATTTAGCTCATTTTTACTTTGTTCTATGCAAATTAAAGTAACTTTAAAACGTATTATAAAAGAAAACTAGAATATTTGATAAACAAAAATATTTCGAAGAAAGTTTAATTGTAAAATTTATGAACACACTTTTATAGCGATTTCAAAATTGTTGTTGTTATCTTCTTTCTTAATTTCATCATTTCTAGTTATTTACTTTTTCGTTGAATAACGTAATATATAATAACTACTGAATGTACGCAAACCAGGTTTTTTTGGGTTTTACAGTTGTTTCATTTATTTACAAATTTGCAATAAAGTAAAAATAGTAATAAATGTAAACATAAACAACATACCTAAATCCTCGTTTACAAATCGTTGACTAATTTTCATAAATAGTCTTTTCTATTAAAACGTAGCCACTCGGCAATAAAAATTCAAAAGGGAAAAAGAAATCACGATAAACATATATATCAGTGCTTCTCTCAAACTTTCAATATTTCCGACCCAATATTCAATCGTAACTTTCATTGCGCCCTCCCCCCCTTCATACAATAACAATGAATTGATTTCAATAATACTATACTTTGACTCTAAAGCTTTAATACGACTTTAACCTCTTAAGTGTCACCGGCGTATATAAACACATCTCGGTCAGCCAAAATTTCCTCAGACGTAAATATACTTTTTATGAAGTACGATCTTTTATGTACACTGCTATAGATAAAATTATTCGGAAAGCTTCAGAATGCAATAAAATGACCTTGACCGTGTTTGCGAAGGATTTAATTATTTCAAATGATTTGTTTATTTATTAATCCCCCCCCAAAAAAAAACATCTCATACACCCATTTACGTGGAAACGATGGCGAATTGCATACCTTTTAATCGGCAATTAAGGAATTAATTAAAAACTGTACAAATTATCAAGATAAAAATTAATTTTTGTGTATAATTTATTTTATATATGACAAGTCCATGGGGTTACTGGTAATTACTTAACTTGTTCTTAACTTCTTAAATTAATTATAAAATATACTGATACACACTTTTTTTCATAATTGTATTATATCAGTGTAAATGTGTATGTGTTCTTTTTATTATGTCAGAATGTATTTTGTTTTTGTTTACTTTCAGTAAATTAATAATGTTTTAAATAATCTTTTGCTCGCGTGTCCCTTCTAGAGTTATCATGGGCCCCTAAGTGGAGTGCACCCCACAGTTTGAGAAACACTGGTATATATGCATAATTGCTTAATTACAAACTGGTACAAAATTAAAATTTTGGAAAAATACAAAAAATGTTTTCAGTGATTTTTGTATTATTTATTGTGCTGATTTCGAAAATGACTTCCATTTTTTCCCCTCAAGTGAGGAATTTTGTAAAATTGAGAATAATATTTTTTCTAAAACCCTATTTCAAAAGGAATTCTTTAGAACAATTTAGCTTGGAAAATTAAACAACATTAGCTTTTATTCAATTAAATATATGTAAATATTGGCTCTTGGTGAGGGAAATTAATTTTTTAGTAATAAGATGAAAACCATTGCTTCTAGACCTCACACATCATGAGGTCGTTTCTTTGATCATGAGAAAAACAAGAAATTCACTTAATATTTATACATTTCACAACCAATATATATTATGGTGTAATCTCTAAAAGAAAATCACACTACTTTAATTTGTTTTCATTAAAGTATTTACATAAAATAGACGATTGACCAAGAGGAGCAAAAATTATGGTTGTGACATACAAGTTTGAAGCATATTTTAAAATGCACAAGAAAGCAAAACAAGCAAAGTTTCTTCTTGGGTACGTTCCCTTTTTCCTTTGAAACTTCTTATTGACGTTTTTCTTTTATATATTTAATCTCAGGGGCCTAACTCGTTTAATATCCAACAATAATCGGCTAGCATGTTCTTGCCCATTCTTCCTTGATATAAGGGCTCTATATCTTTGATACCTTGATGGAACCTTTCCCTCTGTTCTTTACTGTGACTAATCCTAAACTTTCGGGGAAGAAGTCCACATGTAAGTGAAAGAAATGTATTTTCACACTCATGGAGCAACCTAACTCCTAAAATTTCTCCTGCTTATTCATTGCAATTCTTTTACAGTCAGTAGCAAGAAATTTTCTGACGAGATATTTGAAAATAACTCATGTTTTTTTGTTTTGTTTTTTGCTTTCGGGAAAGTCTCAAATTTATTATCCTTTATAAGCTTGCGAATATTTGAATAAAAAGATTACCTCTGCCAGCTTGGCTTTGGATATACCTGGAAATTTTTTGCAACTTAGTTGGAAACAAAGGCACTGGAATGTTATTTCCATGGGGAATATTATCAGGGTAAGATATCAGCTTTTGACCTTTGTAGTTATTCCTACGGATAAGACGGGAACAAAAGTAACAATCATCAGAGTGGTTTTTCGGCATGCTTTATGTCATAGAAACTCCTAGTCGAGCCAGAAGTGAAAATCTTTGAGGCACTTTTCACAGATTTTATGATGAACCCATAATTTGTCTGGGTCTCCAAATTTCATGTCAAAATACGCAAGATAAAGCTGTTTTACATGGTCTGTAATGCTTCTCATGTGATTTTTAATTAAACTATATTCGCCGTGTATTTAACAAAAGTCATCTGGCAAATTTTCGCAACTTCTCGAACTGAAAGCCATTTTCACGAAATGCACAGAAGAAAATACAATTGTTAAAAGTGTTTCTGAGATGAATCTCGCAGCTAAGCAGTGCATGCTCTACAACAAATTACACATGAGAGAAAAATTGAAACCAAGTTCAAAATTTCAGTGTCTAGATCTGCATCTCGGTCTAGTTAATGATTCGCTCGACGCTTTTGGTAGAGAAGGACAGGAACAGACAGATGGCAAAGTAAAGATGAAAGAGTGGTATTCTGTACTTTTCACCAAGATTGAAAGAAGGTCAGCCACGGAGTGAAGAAATTCAACGCTTTTAAAAACATTTGGTAAATATGCATAAAAATCCACTTAAAATTAAATTTTTCAAAACAAACGTGACGCGATGGAAAATTTTCATTTTATTTCCGAAATCAGCACCAAAAAATACATTACGTTCACTATCACTGCTCTAGTGTATATTTTGTAATCCTATGTTCTTTGAAATAAATGATAAAGTTTGCTTTGTCTTAAGATAATGATATGTAAATCAAATATTACTAAGCAATATGAAACTAAACTAAAATTATTTTGCAACATCGTTTTTCTAATATATAATGTTTTAATTAACCAACGTTAAAGCAAATTTTAAGCTTATTACGATGAAGAATTTTACTTAAAAAAGATTTCAGAGTTTTGTCCTAACTTGATCGAAACCATTTGTTTTTATGTCTTAAGTAATCATTACGAACTTTTAAATTATTTCTATCTGCTTATTATCTATATTTGAATATGTAAGAGTTGATTTAGTAAGTTTAATACATATTTTTTCCTTAATATTGTTTGCCCCATTTTTGAACCAGAATCAATTTTAATGTTCTGTATCCTATATTAATTTTATCTGAACACATATATATTGTATACATATTATTGATATATATACTGAACTGAACTCCCAGCGGCGCCACAGCTGTTAGCCAAGGCCTACTGTGCCTATCTCAGTTTTCATGAACTTAAGTGCTAGGGTGCATGTGCAAATGTTTCGATCAAGTAATTAGTCTGATGCGAAATTCCCAGTGTTCAGTTCCCTAGCAAGCTTGGTACTCATTTATCGACCCACTGAAGGAATGAAAGGCTATATACATATAATCCATAAATATGTACAAAAAGTTATAAATCTAAGTATAACCAGTCAAGATATGTAGCAATATTAGCCACAGTAGTACAATAGCAAACTCTTGGCCTTAAGAACCAAAATTGCAGGTTTAAACAAAGTTTTGTGTCTATTCAACCTTCACCTGTAATTTGCCTATACACTGGGCCAAAAGGGAAAGGAAGAAATTTAAAGAGGAATGTAATTATTACAAAAAAAATACATAAATACTATTAATATATAACGATAAAATTTAATACCCTACATATATTTACTAGTATAGAGTTAAAATCTATTTAATAAAATTAGATAATAAAACTTACTTCGTGAGCACAGCAACAAGTTATGTTTTCCGCCAAATACAAAGCATTATAAGCAGTACCGCTTAAAAGTAAAATTAGTAAATTATAATAAATTTTATTAAGTCTACATAAAATCATTCAAAAACCTTAAATATCGATATAAAATTTATTCAGAAAAAAATACTTCCCAAACATACACAATGATGCTAAAATAAAATAAAGTATTATTAATTCATGAAACATGTAACGCCATCTTTTTAATAACTGTATAAGTAATTTTAAAAAGAAACCCATTTAATGCAAATATTTTTACATTTTTGACATTACACTGAGAACTAGAAGAAATATAATTGCAAAGAAAATTAAAAGGATATATCCATGTTCAATACAATGGCTCATAAAGTTATTAAAATTTAATAATATTATATATATATATATATTATTTAAATTTTAATAACTTTGCACTTTTAAGAAAATGATAGTATTATTTACGAATCTTGTTACTTTTCAGATACATAGATGACCTAATTATTATTAGTAATATAGTAGATTTTGTTCCTAGCTTTAATAATTATCCCCATTATTTAAAATTACTAAAAACTAATTACAATAATGACTCAGCAAATTTTTTGGACCTTCAATTAACTGTTAAGCATAACTTGATAATAAGTAATATTTTTGATAAAAGATACCATTTTGATTTTAACACTATAAAAATGCCTAATCTACTCCTATGAATACTTAGAAATATTTTCTTAATGTTTACAAAAAAACACAATGATTTAGTTACTGATAATGTATTAAAACAATGTAATTATAAAAAATTCTGCAATTTATGCTTGGAATACAACTATCCAAGTAAATTGGTTTTTAAATATATTTTTATGTTATACTAATTATTTTTTTTCAATTTAGATTATTAATTTATTTAAAATATCTTGCACGCGTGTGTATATGCATGCTTAGTTTATTTGCAAAACAATTATCAACATGGCGCCACTGCTTTTTTGCTTCTTGTTTTAATATATATTTCTATTTTAACACGTCATTTAATACGCGCATTTTGCATAAGACTTCGTCTTCATATTTCTTTATAGTTTGCCTTTTTACATGAAAGTTTTTATCCTAATTTTTCTAAAAATTTTCTTTTCTCAATATTCTTCTCTATGAGAGAAAACTTATGGTTTTCCCTTAATAATTTCCATTTATTTTACTGTCTGGTTTATCATCCCCGTGTGCTAGAAATAGACTTAACTTTTTAACATGGCCCTCTTTCTTTTTCTGTTATGTCGAATATTTCTTTTGTACGGAGAAGGTGGTACCATAAAGCGGGTGAAACCTAATTTGGTGGCCCTAATTCAGCGACAGCTTAAGAAATCATGATAGGTTACATTTTAGGCCACAGACCGTTTTCTGTATCTTCAATTGTTATGGTTCTTGGAATCCATTTTCCTTATTCTTTGGACTTGTAAGCTGTACATTTTTCTCACTTAGTATTTTATTTTATTTCATTTTTATATATATATATATATATATATCAACAAAATATATGCAATTCTTTAATAATTAAATTCTATGCAATCTTAATAATTTTTTCTTTTATTGTTTAACTACAACTATTCTTCTATCGATTGTTTAAGGGAACATATGATTGAGATTGTGAACTTCAAAACCATATATTTTCGTTTCAGAAGTCTACTAACATCTATCTTGTGTATCTTAGAGTGCGACGTAAACAAAAAAACAAATCTAATCAATCATTCCCGTGAATCTTCTACACTTTAAATCGATCTAGATCTGGAAGCTTTTATGGTTGAATGTATATTTTAAACCTTTTTTCAGAAAATCTTAGATGTTATACATATAAACATACTTTAGTATACCGCTTGCATTAGTTCAGCCCATAAAATAAATGTTAACATTCGGAGATGATCAAAGCAAACCAGAAACATTAAAATTTATGTCATGAAATGGAGTGCTAATGCCTTTCAGGACGTTAAATGACACAAAGACACGCTAAGGAGCTAAGTATTCGCCGAGATATTATAATCTAAACTGTTACGTTTGATATATTTTAGCTTCTGTATCATGTTTCACACGCTATTATGCGAAAGGTGTTAAATAACTTGCATAGTTCATAGTTGCTTATCTCACGGAATAAACATTTTGTGTTAGGGCAATTGATGCATCACGAAATGGCACGAGAAATGAGGGTGTGTTGGCGAAGGGCCGAATTTATTTACTAGAAATAGTGGATGTAAGGAAGTAGAGCTTATGATGAAATTGCAAATGTGTGTGTGCAATGTGTTTATCACACATTGAGTAATTTTAAATTCAAAAACATTTTTTTAAAGTAATTTTTAAGAAATTCTGTTGATATCCCTGCAGGTATGATGTTTTAACCAGATCCCTTTATAGTTTGTACAAGTTTTATAGGCACACATTTTTTTTCTGTTCTGTTGATTTTCTCGCCAAACTGTTGAATCAATTAGATTAATAAATTGATCTAATCGCGCATTCTGTGTTATATTTTTATGACGTTCTACGATACTGTCACAAGAGGAGACAGTAAATTAAAAATGATTTTAAGCCAAGAATGATTTTTATATCTGATCATTTTGTAATGGTTCTATTTGTGTACTTCCACCTAATCCTCTTGGGGAATAATGGTTTTTAAATATTATTCTATTGAAAACTTTCCTCCAATGAAGAAGACACGAATTATTCAAATCATGAGCTGTACTTAAATATTAACTTTCAGGTTCAATGAAGAGAGAGGTTAGAAGCTAAAAGAATAGCAAGTAGTGATTAACGTAAAGCTAGCCGAGGGCACTTCATAGGTTATTTGATTAATATTAAGATTGACAATTGGGTCAATTAGCTGTTTAATAAGTTCTGAGTCTGTTTGAATAAGTTTAAAATATAACGTATCTTCAAATATTTAGAAGTTGTATTACCAGGAAGTGCTAAGAGTAACTAATCCGATTTATAAGTAAAACTTCAACGATCTAGTCTACCCTGCTATTGCTCCCGCATTTAACTATTGGTGCATTTCTTAACTTGGTGGTTGAAATTTGTAACGTTGGTGAGAATTGTTTGTAAATTGAGTTTGTTTTGACTATGACAAATCTTCTAACAGACCCTCGTACACTAATGAATGGCACCGACCACCCATTACAATTTATTTCCACTTTTATAATCGTAACACTTTTAAATATATTTACAAAAGGCAAGGCATATGAAGAAAATGTCCCCTATGTTTTTAATGACAAACACATTTACGCAGTAAATGTTTTTTTCTTTCCTCCTGATATATATATATATATATATATATATATATATATATATTGCATTTGATTAATGTATTTCACAATTACAAACTTATATTATTTAATTTTAGGTATAATAGATCAAAGGTTCCTAAATTTTTTTTAAAAATTAAATGTGAGATTCATATGAAATTATACTTTTAATGGTGTTTATTATACATCGATATCGTAAAGCTTTTTCTTTTACATTTAAGCTAATCATGTACAAGTGATTTAAAAACGCATAAGATGTATTTTAGATATTAGTCACTTGAATAAGTATGCATTATAATTTAGGAATTATGCTTACAATGGTTAATTTGGCTAACTTTAGTCAAATGTTTCCGAGTGTGGCTTGTATTACATAGGCGTTCTATAGAGCTCGACCTCTCGTACAGAGGCCAACAGGATTTTTGAAAATTCAAATTATTTTCAGTTACCCATTTGACAATAATTATCGGTTATTTTCTTAATTCTCCATCTGTTTTGTAAACATGACAAACGACTCCGTAGTTATGCATTTCAAAATTCTAGTTGAGCCTCTGTAAAGGGTCTGAAATAGGAAATATGATTACGTGCAATATAGCATTTTTAAGCAGGAAACATTTGAAATGGTTATTCTAGTTAATTTTCAAAAAATTTATTAAATAATCTTTTGGTCATAATTCTAAAGCATTTATACATGTACTTATCTAAAGGCATAAATATCATAATATTATCCATTTACATTTCTTTTTAAAATCAGGTTCCGAACGTATTGATACCTTAGTTATTGTATAGAAAAATAGTATTTGAAGCACTTTGGATATTACTTTGAAAGTGTTTATTTTTTTCGAATATTCGAAACAAATTTATTAAGAGATTGATATTCAAAGATTTATTTTCTGATGTAAACTTTCCTGAAACGGGCAAAAATATTTATTATTGAATATTCAATTTAAGAATTATTGTACAATTTTAATGCACAGTTATTGCACTGTTAGAAAAATATTCTGAAACTTTTTACATATTTCAATATTTATGAATAAAATGTTGTCACTTTATTGATTGCATAGACTTATATGATAGCATTGTACTTATTCTGATAATAAGATTAACATCATTACGCATTTAAATTTAGGGCGGTTACATTTTTTCTTTTTTGAAAATTTACTTTCAATTCATTGAAATTTTAACTATAAGTTAATTTAAATATTTGATATAATAAGTAATGAAGAATATTTTAGTACGTTTTTTATACTTAGACCTGCGTTGCAGAAAACAACTTAAGCCCCTTTTAATATTGGTTTGAGAAAATTGAGAAAATAAATTTCAAATTAATATATAAGTCAAATATTAATAAGAGCAATAAAGTACAATTGTTAAAAATACACTTTGTTAAGGTAAAACAGAAAAAGGAGAAAAAAAATATATAAGCAATATTTTAAACTAATTCTACAAGTCCTTTTTATAAAAATACTACAAAGTTTTTAAGCAAAAAAAATGTAAAAAGGGTTTAGTAGTCCCATTGCATCTTTTTTTTTTTACAATTATTATAAAACAAATTTAATTGTCCCATTATAACTTTGGTTATATGCGTTTACCTTGTTTTTCACTCAATTTTTTGTATTGGTCTAAATTTAGGAGATCGTTATCATTAAATCTAATGAGAAACTACATTTCAAAAGTACGAGTATATTTTGACAAACATGCCAAAAAAAAGCGATGGTACATTTTAGTTTTTTTTTTTTTCCTCATAAAAAATTCAATTATGAAACCAAAGAAAGAAATCCATAAAACATTTAATTCAAATGTTTATACATTAATTCAAATATATACATTTACTGAAGATACAATATACATTTACTGAAGATACAACATACATTTACTAGAAAAATATGCATTACTGAATAATAATTTGTCTTGTTCCGGTAATACGAACCGTCGCCAAAAGCCCTCGTGTAGCTGAACAGTGCGACGTTAATATTCAATCAATCAATCAATAAACCGGTAATACGAACAGAAAAATAAGGAAACGAATTGCATTCTTTTTAATTATGAAATAGTTATTTTTATTAATTTAAATATCAGCAACAATTTTAATTAATTAAATTTGAATTAAAAAAACTCAATTTCTTAATTCTCATTTTTTTGTATCATTTGAACAATTATATATAATTAATGACTACAACTCTAAAAGAAAATAATTAAATTAAAATTATTTTGACTCACAATTGCTTTTAGTGGATTAGATTTTATTAAACCGCCCATCCGGAGAAGGTATGTATATTTGTAAATGAAGAGTGAGTTTGGGGCATGAGGGTACTCTAAATATTCGTCGAGTCTCAAATCTTACCGTGTGGTTGATGAAAGAGGAAGATCAATGGGAGACCCCTGATCATCCCTTAAAATTGGGGGCATCCAAATCGTACTGTCTCCTACATGGTGCTCAAAGCTAAGACTAACGATAGACGTGCATCTAGCCCTCTGCAGGATGAAATTCGTGGACCCCGGTCTGACAACGTCAGACAAGTGGCATTAGTAGCAACAAAAAAACAACAGATTTTATTATAACATATAATATCAAAAGTGGAACTTATATATGCCCTTTCAAATTTGTATTATTTATATAATTGTGATATCTTAAGTATAAGGAAATTATCTAGTCTCAAAAAGAGATTTCTAAGATGTTTATTTCCTTAACCTGTTTTTGTTTCATTGGAAAATGCATTAGATAAGAATATTTGATTTTGTTTATTTGTCTTATAAATCCTTACTTTTCTATTCAATGCTTGAAATGCATATTTCAAGTTTAAGAGAAAAAAATAATAATTAGGACATTAATTAGGAATCATTATACTACAATAAAAGAGCTCGTTTCGTTATGGTCCTTATTCAGCAAAAATATATAAAGACACAATACAATAAAAATGTAATAAATCATAGTGTGTTATCCAGAAAATATAGAAGAGAAACATGTATCCATTTCTTAAACTGTATATAAAGCTAAAACTGTTTTAGATAAAGTATAAGACAATAGCATATTTGAATAACTTGTACAGAAACTTTTGATTAATGAAACCCTGACATTATATATTCTCAGCACGCAGTTGATGCATGCTTATCAATAAGATAAATGCTACATTGAGTACATTTGCGTGTATGTGCTATGGATTTTTCGGGCCATTGGCCGCTAAATGATTATAACTGCCAGACAATATTTCTTAGAAGATAGCACTTCAAAAGAAAGGACAGAATATCATGCGACTAAAAAATATGAAAGAAAGATAAAGTAAATGAAAGAGTAGTTGAAAATGTAGAATTCTTATTATCATAAGTAGCAGTTTAGATGCTGGAGGAGCCAGAAACTAGAAGTATTAAATCCAATTTGTCTTACGTTTAAAAGGCAACATTTTCCTGTAAATGCCTCCAAAGAGAAACTCCGAGCATCAAAACTATGGGAAGTCATCAATAAATTATTCATTGAAATAACCGTCAGTGATATTCCGGGCTTGAGGTTCATCATCACAAAAGAATATGTAATCCTGCCGAGAAATGGCATAGATGAGCAACAGTAAGTGTTTATGCTTTAAACTACTTGTTAAAATTCCCATGCAAAATATATGGAAAAGGGAAGCAGTCTTCAGATATATTCCCAGTGCATTCAGGCATAACAGACATTCAAACATGCATCTAATGTATTTCCTGAAACAGCATATTAACACTTAAACTCAAGGAAAATGAACTTTGCTCAAGATTCTAGAGAACAACCCTCTCCTCCAACCCCTTTTTTCCCCTGAAAGATCCAAGCTTGTTCTCTATTGACCACTGAAACAGATATTATTCCAGCCAATTCGGAATGTTTAGTTCTCTGACTAATTGCAACTATAGTTACATAGAGATACACAGTAAATAATTATCTAAGCTCTAATTTTTAGAGAAGTATCTTCATTAGCCTATCTCTAATTACCTAGAAAATCTTCCCACACAAGCCCAGAAATTGTTAATAAATGCAGGTCCACAGAAAAGGGAATGAAACTCGCATCCTACTTGACTGTAGTTACCATTACTAGCCCATAAGTTACCGAAGAAGAAAACACATAAACAACATCATTGCGGATATTCCAAGATTAAATAAAGACAACTAGATAAAACTAAGAACTACTCTATGAGTCCAGAGATTCATACGAAGAGTGAATTAGAAATGGGCCACATAAACTTTATCCGGCATGAGTAAATACAGGAGATCATTAACTGATAAATTGATACCTTAGACCAGTGCTTCTCAAACTTTCAGTATTTGCGACCCAATTTGGGTGTGTATGAGTGTGCGTATAATCCAGTTATTAAGTAAGTGAAATTTCAGTATTATTTATATTTTCCACACAACCCGCGCATACAACTTTACGTTTAGGTAGAGAAATGTATTTTGAAATTTGAATTATCAACTTTATTTAATCACAAGGGAATAATTTGTAATTTATGTGTAGGGCTTAACTAAAAAATAATCTAATAAAATGGAAATTGTATCTAATACGATTTGATTTTATAGTATCTAATACATATAATAATTAATATTGCACAAAACGCGAATTGATTTATGTAACAAAGTGTTTCTTTTCTCAAATTAAATCCAAATTTTGCAATTATTTGGGATGTTTCTGCTGCATTTTATCAAATAATTTATAGTTATTTAACATCTTTTAATCTATAAAGTTGTGTTAGCAAGAAAAGCTCATAGTTTGCTTACAGTACTTGATAAAGTAGAATATTTTTTTTAAATGGCGGAATATGCTGATCAGATGCAAAGAATGAATTTAGAATTTTATTTTTTATTTGAAATTTCTTATAGAAGAAGAAATAATTAATTAATAATAATAAATAAATATAGAAAATTGTACAAATCCCTTATTTCCCTTATCCCTTAATCCCTTAATTTCACAAATGTGTTGAAATATTTACTCTAAAAAAATGTTGAAATATTTATCACGGTTATAAGTACTTCATCTGCGATAGCTATTTATGCTATTTATGAAATAATAATCACAGTATAAGTATACTATTTCTAATCATTAAATACCATGAACTACGTCATATCAGATCTTAAGTAAATACGTCAGATCAGACACTACGTAAACTGACAAAGTAATTTAAATTGAAACAAATATTTATGTTTTCGAATCAAATCCTAGACATATATTATAAAGTGCGTCTTATTGGAATAAGCTCTAGAACTTATTTTAAGCATAACTGACGCACCCCTTTGTATTAATCTGGGAATAAATGAAATTCTAAGTAATTATTTCTAAATTATTATCATCCAAAATTTTATTCTGGATACAGGCAAGCATAGAAAAAAAAATTACTTAGCAACGGTTGCTGTAAAAATTATATAACAAAATTTAATTTCTTGTTATTTTTTTCCCATTGCACTTCATTTTTAGAGGAGAATTTGTGTCCCTTCTCGATAATCCGAACCTGATAGCGTAATTTTATCCACTGCCAACATTTAGAATTACACCCAACACTTTTTTTTTAAAACAGTCTTTCTTACAACATTTTGAAATAGCACGGTAAACAAATTTAACCAATTTTTTTACACGAATTTTTTGCTCTAGCACGAATTGTAAAAAAATATATATATTGGAGATTCATGTCCTTTAGTTGAGGACGACTTGGTCATCCCTTTTATGAAGTATCGGCGAATAGTTCTTACTTTATAGTTTTACTCCTAACTTCATTTTGAATTTTTATGTGTTCTTTGTATTCATAGAATGAATTTCCTCTATAGACTAATTTTAGTTTGTTTTGTAATAATAATGAATTGTTTTTGCTTTATAAATATGTAACATGTATTTTATTACTACTTTTTTACACTTATTTTAGGTGTGTGGGGGAGGGAATATTTAGAGATTTTAAGCTTACATGATTTTTTAAAAATGTGGATTATATCAGCAAATTTACAATATTTCGCATGTATTTTTGTACACATTTTTTTGCACGTTTTTCTGAGGAATGTATCTACCGTTCGAAAAAAGAGTTGGATGTAACACATTAGTGTTTCTGACACCTAGTCTTATTTTTATAGATAATTCTCGAAATATCCACAATTACATCAATTTAAAATAAATGTTGTTGCTGATGCCTCCTGATTGGCAATGCCAGACTGAGGTACACGGAATTTTTCGAGGCAAGGGTCTAGATTTATGTCTGTGTACCATGCAGTTGATAGTACGATATAGTTCCGCTCCTCCCCAATTTTTAAGAACACTGTAGTGGTTGGTCAGAGGCTTCTCACTTCTCTTTCCATTTCCTCAACCACACAAGAAGACTTGCGGCTCGACGAATTATTTGAACAGCCCCATGGCGCACATAGGTTCTACACATTTACAAACACCCATGGCTTCCCCGGGATACGAGCCCAGGCCCTACTGCACAGCAGTCAGCGTCACTAACCGCTACACCGGATGGGCTGAGTTTTAAATACTAATATCCCTAGTCGATGAGTATCAATAATCAGCAAATCACTAAGATCTAATTTTAAAATGATTTCTTACACAACTGGTGCATTATCACTATAAGACATATTGAAAATGGTTGATTTCCTATTATAATAATAGTATGGTATATTAAATAGGGATACCTGTATCTTATATAAAAACTGTATAGATTTCCGCGGTAATTCTTAGATCTACCATTATTTTGTCTAATATTTATGTGTATATCTAAATATATAGTAATTAGCCTATTTAGAACTTATATCTAAAAGATATATACTAAAATGACCTTTTCACCCCCGCGAGCTTCTGTAATTAAATAACGAAAAAGATTCAAAAATCCCATGCGTTCATAGAAACTGTTTAATGAATGGCCATTTAAGTTAAAGTAGGTCATGATGATTTGCAGAGAAAATTACCACAGTGCAAATAATGTTGCCTTAGTTAATTTAAATACACTATTAATTCAAATCATTGAACAAATTAAAAGTTCATTCATAAGTATTCTAATTAGGCTCTCCGAATTATTTTATATCTGAATTAAAATTCCTCTCCAGTGTAAATATATAAGACTGAAATTAAATAAATGTGCATAGCATTTGTTTCCATGCGCAATTAAGGAATAGCAAAAAATATGTTTAGGAAATTTTATGTATTACTATAAAAGAGTTTTACACACAGATATTGAAATAAAAAACTTTTCCCTTAGTTCTAGAGTAATTTTAACTTTTTTCCAAACCAAAAATTTTTAGTTTTTATTTTCTTGAAGATCTGAAGTATTTATATTTGCTGTTGTTGTTTTTTTTTAAATTGGTCTTTATATTTTCTCTTCATTTTAAACTCATATTCTGTCGCTTAGCTTTATATTTATTGTTATTTGTTTCATTAAAAATAATTTCTTATATCAGGTGCATTTTCCTGTATATAGAACCCACTTAGTATGTTCTGTGTGATAAAAAGCTTTTTAAAAAAAAGGTATACATATAAATTAAAGAGTATGTTTTAGATTATCATTGGTTGTTTTTCGAGTGGTTTTTAATGATTTATTTTCAGTAGGTAATGGAATTCTCTGCCAAATAATCTAAGTGCCCTTAAACTGCACTTTTAATTATGAGTAATAAAAAGATAAAAATGGAAATAAACAATTTCATGGATATGACGAGGAAGAAAACTGATTGGAAATTATGTACAGAAATTAGAATGTATGGTCAAAATAATCTTATCAGGTGAAGTTACAAAGTTTATTACCTTTTTTCTTTGAAGGACCTTCTTAAAATACGCACATATATCCATATAATTTAACTTTAGTCTTAAAATAGAAGGCAAATTACGAAATCTATTAACTTATTTTAATCTGTTTAAATCAAAATCTCTCGTCGACATATTTTTTTTCATATTCTTTAACTTTAAATATGCTTTTCCGTTTTTCTATATTCAAATAAATGTAATTCAAATATAGTTTCGTTTCGGTTTCAATAGTACGTCTAGAAGCCGAGGAAACTTTTAATGAACTTGAGCAGCAATGATCCAATTAGTATAATAGTTCTGTATGAGATAATAAATACCTGATTTTGTTAAAATGCTTTATTTTTATATGATTTGATGATTCAGTTTTATAAAAGAGGGATAACATATGTGTTTTGTTCTTTGTTCCTCTTCTTTCAGTTCTTTATATGAAGAATAATTATACTGATATTCTATAGAAAGATTGAAAAGAATATTTTATAAGTTTTACAAATACCATACATATTACAAATAGCATCTATGCCATTAGTACACGTGTCCTCCAATAGTTTTCGGTAACATAACCAAAACAATTTTATGCTGGACACACGTCCAAATATTCAGCTGTGTAAATAGGCTGACCATAGTCAAAGGCAGTGAAACGAATATAAATTTAATGCCATAGCAGTCTGAGTTCTTTAACTCTCTTGTAAAAGAACAGTGTGTTAATCCTAATATTAATGCATATACGCATTATTACCATCTTAACACCATACTATAGTTGATGCAATGCATAAAGGCAAAATTTAATTATCTGTTAATTAATAAAAAAGGAGAGCGATATATATACCTTCGTTTTTCTTTCTTCACATGTATCTATAACCAAAATTATGTACATACACACGCACACACATGAATATATACGAGATGCGACCCAAAAAAACGAGACTAGTTTAATAAATCATTGTTCTCACAGAATCAATTATCCATACCATTATCACCTTTAAAGTATTCCCTTTCAGCATCCACCCATTTCCGCATTCGGTGCTGCCATTGTTAGTAATAGTTCTGGAACGAGGGTTTTGGAAGGCACTTCAAGAGATTCTCCTTTTTTGTCCGAACCTCTTCAGCTGAGGTAAAATTGCCTCCTTTTAAGCAAGATTTATCTGTAGGAAATAAAAAAGTCGTATAGAGTCAATAAAAAGGATGCCGAAACAAAGAAAGGTGTTTGCTTGTCAGAAACTACTTGACAGGTAGGGCAGTATGAGCGGATGCATTGTCCTGATGCGACAGCATTAATCACTTCACAAATATGCCCCCCCTTTTTGCATCGAACACTTCCCCATCCAAGTTATCCAACGCTGCTACTGCACGGACATTTAACCTTATGCCTTCCCAGAGCACATCCCTAACTTAGGCATTGTTTTGGTCTGTAAGCGAAGAAACCTTGGACACCCAGCACTTTTATCATCTTTCACACTATCTCTTCCCCCTGAACATCCCTTATGCTATTCAAACACACGAGCACGAGACAAAGTATCATCTCAATAAGTCTCTATTAACATTCGAAATGTTTCCGTGGCTGATTTCTTAAGTTTTACAAGAACCTTGATGTTACTTCACTCTGTTTGGTTTTTACATTAGACATTTTCCCAGCAGAATTAAGTTGCACGTGTTCACTCAATCACGCAATATCCCAAATCACGTGATTGGTTAAGTCAGAGAGGCTAAGTTAGAGGAGGTGTTTTATGACATCATCAAAACACTTGTAGCTAACTCCCTTCTTTTTCAAGCTACACACTTAGTCTCGTTTGTTTGTATTTTGTTTGTCACACCCCGCATACATACGAGTACTGTGAATTAAACTGTAGCAACTTAATTTAGAAACTCACTTGAGAGTGGTCATGCACAAAACGGATATGGGAGTGGTGAGGTAGCGCTGCTGTCAATGTGTAGAGTGCAAAAAAAAAAAAAAACAGTCGATATAGTTAGAAGAATAATTGTTCTTCTCTCTAGACCATTTGCGTCCGGCTATGCGGTGCAAACTTTCACGTTTATTTCAAAACAATCTTCTTATCGTGTTGCGTGACAACACTCGTTGTCATGTTGCAAACAATGTCCCTCTTCTATTACGACGGTGGTAATGGGAAATCTTGGAGCATCCTCTCTGCTCACCTGACATGAGTCCTTGTTACTTCGATCTGTTTACGAAGTTGATGGAACCACCTTCCCGAGGCTTTCAATTTCATGATGTTTCACATGTACGTTTCACAGTAGGGCGCTCCGTCCCAGACATCAGCATTTAATACCTGACTAGTAATCTCCAACGGCTTCCTGACATTTGGCAAAAGGCTATAAGATTAGCTGGTGATTAATTAGGAGGAATGCAATGCAATTGTACTTGTAAAGTTTATTAAAAATTAATTTATACCTATGTTGTCCTTACTTAAAATTTACATCTCTCGTATATATAACACATACTTATTAGTATGAGCTTCATCAATAAAGTATTAAATTTGATGTTTATCTCAATAAAAAGAAAAGGTATTACATAAGCATATAATTGTCTTACGAAATTTGATATTTTCTGTTGTGTTTTTGTGCAATACGGTTTTATTTATTTATTTATTTTTATTTATTTATTTTTTTTTTATTTAAATGTAATCTTAAAATGAAATCATTCCTTAATATGAAGTAAGAATTTTGTCCACGATTCTAGATTAATTCTACAGTAAAATTGTAATTTTTTTAAAAAACTAATTCTTTATTCTTTATTTCTCCTAAAAATGGAGTTAAAATTAATATTGATATTGCAAGTATTTAAAATTAAACAGTTTTTTGATAACTTATTTTGAGTTATTTTTAAGATTATTGATATGTTTATTTCATTCGATTAGATATTTAAATGTAAATATTCAAGATATTTCAAAATATCTTATATACAAATAAGAGGAAAAATTTTTTAGAGCTAAAAGTTACAGGTAGGAGGGGTAAAGGTCTTTCAAACCAATTATTCGGTTCCAAACATTCAGTTATCTCCACATCATCAATGGACATATTTCCGGAGAGATTAAAGTATGCTAACACATAATGCATTTTGAAATAATTAATGCGGGAATTTAATGGATAAGCTTATGAGGAAATAGATGCGTAAATTCAGAAAGGATTAATAGAGGGAGAAATTATTTATTTTATATCATAGTTAAATCAGTTTACTCTAACAAAATGTGATTTGTATTCAAAATAAACAATTGCAAAAACGTAAAAACATTCACTACTTTTGTAACATTGGTTAAATCTTTTTATTACAATGAAATGCCATGTGAACAATACTATAAATACACTGCTGGCCACAGTAAATGCAACACCAAGAAAGACAAAAGATAGCACAATAAAATTTATTTTGTAGATAACATGTTGACCAAGTATCAAATGATTAAATTTATAGACTTCTGTGAAGTGTGGTTCCTGCCAGAAGCAGTAACCAGAGTATCTGCCGTTGTTGGAGATCACCGCTGCCACACGCCTCGGCATTGTTTCAAATAGACTTTGGATGTGTTCTTGGGGTACAGCAGACCAAGAAGCTCCCAAACGTTGCCAAAGTTGATCTGGTGTGGCAGCTGGGGCTGTAATCTGGGTCAATCGTTCAGCAACCATGGATCAAATGTTTTCTTTCAGTGAAAGATCCGGAGAGCGAGCCGTCCAGGGAAGCAGTTCAATTTGGCAATTGACGAAGAAACTTTGGACAATGCGTGCCACGTGTGGTGCGCATTATCCTGTGTAAATATGACTGTGGCCAAGCCCTGAATGTAAGGAAGGACAACTGGCTCCAACAACTCGGAGATGTAGCGCTGGCTGTTTAAAGTACCCGCAATGCGTACTAGAGAAGTGCGAGAGTGTATCCAATACCACCCTATACCATAATACCTGATGCAGGACCAGTGTGCCGGTGCATAACTCAGCTGTTCAACATCCTCTCTCCACGGTGTCTCCAAACTCGAATCCGACCATCGTGGTGTTGCAGACAGATGCGTGACTCGTCAGTAAAGACAAATTCACACCATTATGCCACCCACATCCTTCTTTCATCGCATAACTGGCGGCGGAGACGTCTTTGGTTCTGCGTCAAGGGTAGACCAAGCAATGGACGTCTTGCGGATAGACCACTGTGCTGTAAACGACGTCGAATGGTACGCGCAGACACTGAATGATGCGTTGCAGACTCAATGTGCTGTGTTATGGATCGTGATGTGACTGAACGATCCATCACTGCCATGCGCACAATTTGCCTGTGCTCACGTGAAGTGGTGTACTGAGGTGGAAGCGATCGACCTCGTCCGTCCGTCGTACCATCCTGCATCCAATGGTCACATATCCGCATTACAGTTGTTTGGTTTCGTCCAACACGACTACCGATTTCCCTGAAAGATAATCCACAATCTCGGTAGGCCACTATCCTTCCTCGGTCGAACACGAATACTTGATCAAAAGCTGATTGCTGTTTTCTACGAGACATAACTGATCGTTTTTTGAAAAAACCACAAGAAAAATACAATTGCCGAACTTGAAATCGTCGAAATCTCCAAGTCTTAAATAGCGCTTTGAGGTTTCGCGTGTGATGTGTGTCTGCGCTGAAATTCTAATCATTTGCATATCTCACCTCCACTAATGCATGTTGTAAATTTCCTGTTATTTGTATGCTTCCTTCAGGGTGTTGCATTTACGGTGGCCAGCAGTGTACTTAGGAAAAATAATCACATTTAAGGTAATCAGTGAAATGCAATAAAAGCTAACTGTAAAAAAATAAAGAAGTATGTTTCAGTAGTTTTATAAATTGCAATTATTAATCAATTTTAATTTAACAATTAATTAAAAAATAATTGTTTGTACAGGTGATAATTAATTCGGATTAAAAGAAAATAAAAAACACAGATAAATCTTTTCACTTAAATTATTCAAAAGAATCAAAAGAAATGTCAAGTACTCTGCTTAAGAGATTCATAAGATACAACATATACGTTTTTATTTTCTTCTTAATTTTAACTGATTAATTATTTCATTTCCCATTTTGTTTCTGCTTAAATTACCCATCATTTTAATTCAAATCTCTTTTATAGTAAATTTCCTTTTCTCATATCTAGACGATGAAATTACTGTAATCTTCGGATTAGTCAAAGGGTTTTCAATCAGCTTTTCGATCCAATCCGCTTAAGCAAGAAAACAAAAATATCTTTCTCAGATCGACTTTCCTCCTTGTTAGCCGCTAAGTATTTGATGGGTATAAAGCTAAATAATTAACAAATATTCCTATTCACAAGCTTTACGGTTTAATGCAGCAAGGCATGTTTTTGGTGCTCAGAGTATTAGTGCTGATACTTTGGACATGTTTAATCGGCAGCAGCAAACAACTTTAAGATTGTTTTTCACTTCCCTTTTTTTAAAAAATTTTTGTGCAGTTCGTAGGTGAAGTTAAAATTAGAATTGATTTACAGAAATATTACCTTTATTCTTACTTTGTATATTATGTACACCACAAAAATGAATGTGTGTTCCTGCGTGCGTGTTATTGTGTTTCATTAGAGATCAAATATATTTCAGTGCTTCTATAACAAAATTGGAACATTCTTTGCGTGTTTTGAGAAATGATAATAAGAAAAAAAAATAACTACACAATGGATTACTATCTCTGTATTCCTCTCCTTATATATTCAATTCAATATGTACATTTTCCTTAAATTAATATTGTTTTGTTAGAAGCGAAAAATTTGTTACATAATTTAGCAGATTATACTAAGATAAGTTGGAAAATAAAAATAAATATTGTATCTATTATAGAACCAATTTCACTTGAATTACAGATTGCATTATTTTATTTTTATCTTTTTGAAGATTAGTAATTTAGATGTTCTGCGCTAGCAATTATTATTTGGAAAAATCCCTTTTTTGTGTGTATGTTTCCACTTCTACTTTCAAGATTTTGTGATGATTTTTTTTCCAATAAAAGTTAGAGGCAAATAATTTGAATATTTTAAAACAAAACATTCAAGAAAATTTTCTTTATATTATTGCTCGCTCTAAGAAATATGTGTTTTATAATTTCCCATTTGAATACTAAGAATAAGAAAAACTTTGCAGTAGAAGTAAAATATTAAATACATTAAACCTTATTGCTACTTTTTTCTGAGCAAATTGGGTTAAAAAAAAGTAAATTACATATGAATGTTTCACACTCTAAATATATTATTATTTCAGCTTGATTTCTTTCTTTTTTTTAAAAAAAAAAAGAAAAATCCGTTTCATATTTTTAAATACTACGTCACAAAAAAAATTTTAGTTTTAAAGAATACACAGTAAAAAGTTATTATATTAAACCTATTACCGGAAGAAATTGTACCAAATTGTTTCTTCAGTAAATTTATATGAAAATGTGGCTGTTCAAACTTAAAAATTTATATTTATCTACACACTTGAAAAAAAAGTAAATGTAATGTTTTAAAATGCACCACATGAATTGATTGAGGATATTGTAGAACAATTTTTAATTTCTAATTAAAGAAAGTATTCCTATTTTTCATATGATCTCTAAAAAAAATTTTAAATTAAAAAATTAAGATTATTCATATTTATGTCACTAAATTTCATGGATATCCAAACAGAGCTAAATGTCAAATGTAACTATTGATAATATAAATATCTACCGTAAAATCCTGGCATATAAGGCACACTTTGAACACAAAAAAATAAGATCGAAATGTATAGGTGCGCATTATACACAAGTATGAAAATGGGAGCTTTGAAAATTTAAAAAAGAGATGAGCATAAAAAAATTACATTTCTACATATATCAAAATATCTTTATTAAAAAGAGAATATATTTCTTATGAACTTAAAGGGCTGTAGATCTAGAAGTGTGCTATTTTTTTCTAAAGTTTTTGGAATAATACCTTGAAAATATGACTTTAAAACATAACAACATTGCACACGTACATTTCAGGATTCTTTTGTAAAAGAGTGGGGGGTTATACGGCGATTATATATATTTAAAAAATGCAACTTGAAAGTATAGGTGCACGCTATACACTGGATTTAACGGAATTTTTATTAGTATTATAATTCCGAATATTAAGTTATGCATAATTTTTAAAATTTCCATAAGCTTTAAAATCAAATATACAGGTTGTTGCTGAATTTGACCGACAAATTCCAGATGATGATATTTTGTTGCATATTGACGACAAACCAACGTAGAACATGGGGTTGCAAAACACTTTCAGTGAATGAAAATCGAGATAATAGTGGCCGTCAGAAGGAAATGATACAGACGAGGGGAGTAGCCAAAAGAATGTTGAGATTTAGAGCACCCTGGTAGGGTTGAAGAAACGCACTTTGGCAATTTTTCCACTTCTAACGGAATAGCTGCCACTGAACACCAGAAGGTTAGACTCATGCATGATGATGCACTAGCACATTTTTTTGATTGTGGGGCGAAACCACTTCCATGCTACATATCCGGGAGGTGGTTTGGACGCGGCGGACCTGCTGCTTGGCCTCCACGCTCTCCGTACCTGTTGCTTGGTCTCCACGCTTCTCGGATCTCAATCCCTTGAAATTCTTCTTCTAGGGCGAACTTGAAGTCGCTTGTTTATGAAACAAAGGTGGCTACAGGGTAGGATCTCAGGTATCAGATCCTTGTCGTGTCAGCTGACATCGCCAGCAAAAGCTGTGTTATGAGCTACGTGGCCACAACTTCGAATAAATCCTGTGACTATCCCTTGTCGTTGTATTTCTGAAGGTTGAACTACGATACACGGTTCATATTGCAAGCATGATTTACGTCTAATAAATGTATTTCTTACTCCTTATTGTTGTTTTCATTTACTCGACATAACACCCTTCATAATTGTTTTTGCAAATTATTCTAGTTACACATGGTTTGCTATCTTATGCTTTGTGATTATTTGTAGTTCCCATACTGTCTACTATCATCCCTCTGAATTTGTAAGTCGAATTCGTCAACACCCTGTAATAGAATTTAAATTTCTACTAATTTGCAATTTAATATTTGATACAATAGAATCGCTTAGATGGGTATTAGTATTTTAAAAAATACTAAATAACACTTCTATAAAGATAATTCCAATAATTTTACAAATGGAAAATTCCCTGTGGTGTACGACTAGAAACAAAGAAAAACTCTCTAAAAAATTTCCATTTACTCAGAACAAGAACAAGAATAATCAGATTTGGTTTCAAACTACTTTCATTCCTTCAACAGATGTTAGCACAGTACATTCTATTTAAATAAGAAACAATTCATGTCCTCATTAAGGTGGACCAAAAAAATTCTCTTCTTTTTTGATCGCTATACTCTAGAAATGCAGTCTTTTGTCCTGCCATGAAAAAAAAATTCTAATAAAAAATATCCTCCTCTGCGCATCGCACTTAATTTTTTAAATGGAGAATTTGGTTACACTTTTTGTCAATTTTTAAAATATATTTAAAATAATCAGAATGGCATAACGCTATTGTTCTAAAATGTGGAGTCCGGAATTTCCGGAGCGAGAAAAAAATAAAGCCTGTAAAATCGAAACATTTGTTGTTCGTGAAAAAAAACACACATTCTTATTTTTTTAATATTTTTTTTCTATTACTTTTTATATTTTAAACTTTGTTAAAAACCATTAATAATTGGAAAATATTTTTTTCATATACATTTTTTCATCAAAATGTACGCTCTTTGAATTGGATTTCTGAGAAAATTTGAGCATAGTAGGGGGACTGAAAGGCATAGAACACATGTTTGATATTCCCTTTTCTTGAATATTATTAGCCTTTGATCTATGATATGCTTAGGTTGTTACGAAAAGAAGACGTTCCGTTCTATTTTACCAAATTATTTTATAGTTCAGTCAATAGCCAACAGATGGAAAAATAACAGCCTTTTAATTTTTAGTTTCGGATTTTTTAATGTTGATTGTTAAAGGGAAAGAGTGATAAAAGGGTGTAGCCAAGTCGTTTCGTTTCTTAAATGGATTTTGACGACCCAGTATTTGGTAATCCATTTGGAGTTTCAATATATATATGATTTTTCTTACTTGCGAAATTGCCTTACTGTGTTGTCTGAAGAAACAGGTAAAATATCAGGTTTCACTACACTCGAACAAATATATGAATTTTTGTAAAGTAGACAAAAATTGAATTAAATATTTGTAGGTAAAAAGATTAAATATTTGTTCTTCTACTACTGGTGTTTATTAATAAAAAACATCTAACTAATACCATAACAATTGTAAATTAATTAATTTCTACCATTGAGTTACAGACAAAGGAAGCTTCCTTTACAAAATAAAGCTGACATCTTCAAAAAATTGTTTGGACTGCATTTGCCAGTAAAATCCAAATTCGCGTGTTAGTTTCAGTTTGTGAGATTTTAATCCACATACTCAGCTAAATGATACAACCAAGCTGGACAAGCTAAGTAGTTTATGGAAAGAGGTCGATTAATCTGCAAAGGGAGCACGCAGACTGTGATCGTTTACCGATTGTCACGTGATTATCAAAAACAATAACAGCTACTCGTATTACACTTGTGGTTGTGCGCTAACAATCGATTTTGCTTACATTCAAGTTTAATATTCTTTAAATAGTTTAGTACTCTACATGCGTTTAATATATTTTCTAGTTTTTTGCTTTTATATAGTTATTAAATATATGCATAGTTTTAGTTTACATTATTAGATTTAAGCTTAGTTTGTACTTTTGTACTGTCTTCTGCTTTTGTATTACTTTTATGCTTAGCAATTAGTTTGCCAGCCACATTGTGTTTCAAAAACTTATGGATTGTTCAATTGAACAAAATTCTTTACACTTAAAAATTAAGTATTAAAGTGTAGAAGAGGAAAGTGGGGGGAGGGGCTTTGTGATGTCAATTTTTTGGCGATTGAAATTGATCGCCAGGAACTGAATTTAACGATATGTGTTTTGGGCGACTGCAATCGGTAGCCAAGCAACATAATTTAGCGATAGATGCTCCGAGAATTTACAAACTGTAATTTTTCAATAAAAATAAAGAAATATTATCGTGAAATTTAAAAAAACATTTATAAAGCTATCAGTAATGCATAAAAGTAAAAGTTGTATTTTTTAAATTAAAGAGAAAGGATTTCATTTTGTTATATGATAGTAAAGATGCAAATCCGAAAATGCCGCCAAAGTACTCAGTCAAATCAAACAGGTGGAAATTTGTTCCGCGTATTATGTGATTATAACGTCAGATGAATCGAGTCCATTGACGGATGATTGACGGATGATTTTGTGAAGAGGTACCTAGACTGCGTCAGCTGCTTCAACCCTATCTGGTTATTCAATGTTCATGGTGTTGCAGCTTTGGTTGGGAGAGGAGGCGTGACTTCAGGGTGGAGAACCAATGAGAGTGGTGCTGTGGAGGTGGGCTTTGATTGGAGGTTGGAAGTGAGCTTTTAAACTGCACTAGCTTTGACTTCGAAGAATTATTCTAATTTTAGTTTATTATTTTAAAGACAACTATTATAAAGAGAAAAAAATTAGGAGGGAATTTAAAGGTTAAAATAATATGAGATTATACTTTATCCATAAGAGCTTCTGCTAGTAGGCAGGTTTTTCTTCGTCCGAACTTGCATTTTTAAATTTAGAGAAGATCGAGAATTTTAGGATTTTTCTTTACTAGGTTTGAAATGACATTAAAAGTTCCAAAACTTGTATTAAGTCAGAGGTATCATTTTCTTGGCTAAGGAATCCACGGGGGGAATCTTCTTTTCTGTTATCATTTTTATTTTCATTATTAGTAGGGGTTTGACTGGGGATTTCTCCACTAACAATGTTAGCGAAAGAAATTCCTTCTTTAATCCATTTACTGGCGAAATTTTTTTTTTCATTGGATCAACAGAAGGGGGCACCTTTCTTTGGTTGTGGGAATTTGGGACATTTTGTATAACATGCCGAATGACCGTAGCCCTCACGAGTTAATACAAAAGGGTTTCCTGTCTTTCTTTGATTTGGCAGTTTCTCGTAGCGTGCGCTTTACCGCATTTTAAACATCTGGGTTGCATGTGGCAGTTCGCGGCAGTATGAAAAAGTTATTACAGTTGAAACATTGGGTTATTCCTCTTACGAGGTAACCATCAACTTTCACTTGTAAGTAACCTAATTTTGTTAAATCAAATATTTTGCTATTATTGGCGTTTCTCGGGAAGTATTAGAAAATATGGAAGGGGTTTTTGTTCTTTTCGAGATAAGCTGCGTACAGCTTTCAATTACAAAACCTTCTTCTACTAAATCGTTTGTGATATCTTCGATTTTTAGAGAAACTCGGGAGACCTTTTATTACAGCTTTTACTGTTTGTCACGTTTACAGTGAATCTGAAATAATGTATTAGATTCAAATTAACCAAAATATTGCAGTGCTAAAACGATTTTGTTGCATTATTGAAAAAATCACTTCATATCCAGAATTCATTTGTAGTAAACATACTGCCAAATGACATGTCATCCTATGAAATATTTGATGATTCCGCTTTTGGCTTCATGTAGAGCATTAACGTCATTGTACTGATGTAATAAGTTTCTGACATGTCTCCTCAGCAGTGCTTCGCAAACTTCAGCATTTGCGACCCAATTTTCAATCAAAATTTTAATCTCGCATCCCCTCCTATACTATAACAATGTATTTAATGTTAAAATAATGTACTTTGATGCTTAGACAACAATACGACTTTAATAATACACTGTAGAAAATATCAAGGTAAGCATTCAATTTTGTATATATTACTTTATGTAAAGATATTTTAAATAAATTACTTTTAAATAAAAAATGTTTAATTTTATTTTCGACAAGTTTTTACCTCCCTCGCCCCATATAGAATTACCATTCCCCCTAGAATGGCACGCCCAACAGTTTGAGAATCGCTGCTCTCTACAGTGATTTCACACACAGACCATGCCTTATGAAGTCATATTTCTAGGTCTTTGACTTTTGTTGAAAGGTTATTCAATTCTCTTACAGATGCCTTTTTCCAGTTCATCCATAATTTGGATTACACTAATTTCTGGAATTTTCGATGGTCATGTCAGATTATTAAATACAACATGGTTATGGTTAAACCAGGTATGTACAGTTAAGGCTCGATGGAGAGTAGCATTGTCATCCTGATATAATCCTTCACCATCTGGAATCCAATCTTCCATTAATGGTTTAAAAATATTTTCTACACGAGATAAGTAATTTTCATTTCTGTTACCCTTTATAGTGATAAGGGGACCAATTACATTCAAACCAAATATACCCCAGATCATTGATCTTTTACTTTCATTACTTCTTTTCCGAAAGAAAATACATCCATGCCTTGCTCGGGATTCGAACCCGAACCCACTAGATTACAAGCCGAGAGTCATATCCGCCATACTGGCTGGGCAGCTACGCTTCTATTTGAAGAAATGTATAGGAACAATCTGCCATCTTTTAAACTCACTAATAGCTTTTACTGCGTAGCATAAAACAAAAACAATTATTTTACAAAATTAAAACAATCTTACTTTAAATAATAGTGTCCATTACTTTGACAAGTACTTTTTTGAAGATATGACTGAATATTTTCAATAGTTGTAATTTAAGAAAGAATAAAATTTACGATATATATATATATATATATATATATATATATATATATAGGTGACAAGTCATTTAGCCCCTTTGTTTATGAGGCAGTGCAAAATGCTTGCATTTCAGTAAAAGCTGATCACAATCCCTATTAAATCAAATAGCATTTTGTTTTGAAGTGGTTTCCTAATTCCTTGCATTTTCCCTATATTTTGTACAATGAAAATATGAAACAAAGCATTTATATTAAGTATTATTTAACAATTCCTCTTATTTGTAATAGGTTTCTTTCCAATTATTCCAACTTTCATCCCAGCCTGCTTTTATTTCACACCTTACTTCAGAGCTTCTCAAACTTTCAACATTTGTGACCGAATTTTCAGGCATAATTTTCATCAGCCCCCCTTTTACAATAATAATGCATTGAATGCAATAAAAATGTACTTAGACGCTAAAGCTACAATACCACTGTAATTAGAAACCGTATAAGTTATCAAGATGAATATTACAATTTGTATATGACAAGCCCATGAGAGTCACTAGTTGTTAATAAACGTATTTTTAATTTATTATTGATAATATAATTGTCAAATACCATGAGCACTACTAATACATTTATAAGTACTCGTATATTATGTCAGTGCAAATGTGTATTTCTCATTATATCAGAATGTATATTTTTTTGCTTCCTTCCAGTAAATTAATAGTTTTTTAAATTATCTTTTTATTTTGAATTATTCGGATATGCTCGCCCCTCACATAGGGATATCTCACTCCCCTAGGAGGTAGCACCGTACAGTTTGAGAAAAGCTGAATTAAAGCATTTTGTACATTTACAACGCAATTAAGCTGTTCAAATAAAATTAATTGTCATACTTGCATAACGGTCGTTTAAATTAAAATATTGGACGGGAAAAAAAAATGAATGGTGATTAAAATAAAAATACAGTGACATTCGCTTAGTGCGAAAAAACTTGACCCAAAATATCGGCTAAAAAATAACAACGATTCCGACAAACTATTATGCATTTTCATGCATTTTTTTTCTCTTAACACGAAGTGAAAATCACTTAACTCGAAAAGATTTCCTTTCTGAGAATGAACAAAATACAGAAGACGCCAGCCTCGCTAGCGATATTTAAGATGGGTGTGAAATGAAAAAGAGAGATGGTTTCACATGTTTCGTAGAAAGGAGGCTAACTTGACTTTGAAATATTCTCGGAAAAACCTGTGATATGAGCCACTTTAGTTAATCTTAGTTACTTTCTCCCTACACCCCTACAAACGCCGTACAAAAACATCCGAAATGAGGGACATCATGATAAATGTAAGCACACATTTTATTGGTGAAACGAATAACAATATGGACGAAGTCGAACAATTTGACTCTATAAAAATAATGCAAAGAAAATATCAGATTATTATCCAAAAGTTTTGTTTTTTTAAAACTTGAATATTTTGTATTAAATGTCATTAACTTCTTTTAATGTTTATTTTATTAAATACATGCATATCTATATAAACAAAATGTACACTAATTTGTTGAATATATGTCTTTTTGGCAATATCCTGTAATACGAAAATTATTTCAATCCTCTGAGTTTTATGTTAAACGATTTTCTCTATAATTGGTATTTGAACCTAATTATATATAAAATCAAATAATTAAACAAGTTTCACAGTAAATTGATGTTTACTAAAAATTTCAACACAAAATATTTTATGTTTAATTAATTCAAAAATTTATTTAAAATGGCTCAGTAAAAAAAAAATCTTTACTTGATTTGTATGTAATTAAAACACGAAAGAAAAGAACATGGCATGTGTCTTGTGCATTTCTGTACAAAATATCAGAGTGTATTGACAAAGTCTAAATATTAATAACCCCCTAGAAAATAGTTCTCTTTTCATAACTGATATTATAAGGATGAATCGTTTTATTTATAAGTGACTTTTTTATAAAAAGTGCATGATTATTTTGCAAACATTTTTTTTTTTCATTTTTATTTGCTTTATAATTTTACAAAAAATTATTGAACCTTTTAAATTTTGCTATAAAAAGGAATATGTATTCATAATTATACTAAATATAACTCACTTCAAATCAAGAAAACTTTCCGCAGGCATTGGTATATACAACATTAAAAAACTGCGTGTGCCTTATGTATTCCAAGCTTTTTGCATTTGATTCAAAAATATAATTTTAAAAAAATGTTGAGTAAATTGTTACTGTTTTTATAAAAAGTGCATGATTATTTCTTTCCAAAACATTTTTTCATTTTTATTTGCTTTATAATTTTCACAAAAATTATTGAACCTTTTTGAATACAGCTTTAAAATTGAATATGTATTCATAATTACAGTAAATATAATTCACTTCAAATCAAGAAAACTTTCGCAGACATTGGTATATACAACATTAAAAATTGCGTGTGCCTTAAGTATTCCAAGCTTTTGCATTTAATTCAAAAATATAATTTTAAAAAAATGTTGAGAAAACAGAGATATATTAAAAACTTATTGCAGTCATAATTTAAATTCTGTAAACAATTGAAAAAAGTGAATTGCGATTCATTGTACGAACAACTTAGAATAAAAAAAAATTGTTGCGAAATAAAAATAAATGTGTGTGTTACAGATCAATAATGATTTCAAAAAAATTATTGCTTAAGTATTTATTGTTTTGCGAGCAACGAGTGAAGTTGAAATTGGCGCTTGTGAAAATATTGCTTTTTGAAGTCATTTCTAGCTAAAAATAAGGATCATAAAAATATCTAGAGTGACTCTTATGTCAACATTTGTTTTGCTACATTCACTGTGGTGCCTTTTTAAAATCTTTGGCCATTTCAATTTGAAATATTGCTTTCATTTGATTCCTTATTATATTTTCATTGAAATTCTCAAACTGAAGTCACATAATTTTAAAAGATAAATTCAAAATACTGATCAGGAACTGATTATCTCTCTTGCGATTGCGCAACTTGAAGAAACAACTGAAAATTGTTCTGAAATTATTGATAACAAATCGACCAAAAATTATGAAAAGGTCAAATTTAAAACAACCGTAGATGGTCGAATTAAGTCAGATATTTTGATTCTTCATAATCAAAATAACACAGATGCCTTTTCTAGCAGAATGGAGGAAACAAGCTCTTTAAAAAACATTATCTCCTTTCACTCTACGGAGCAGTATTTCTGAACCATCGGAGCAAATTTCTGAGAGCTCCTCTGTAGTACCTCTGGTGCAAGGTACAAAATATGTGTTTTATGATGATAATGGGAAAAATTCATAATTGACAATGCTGATTTTGACAAGGAAGAAAAATACTAATTGTTTTTTTTTATTTATTTAAATTAAACATTCTCGCACAATAATCCAAATTTTAATTTTTTTCAAAATTAGGTTCTACAACGAAGCTTGTCATTTCTATCCAATATCAACGAATGCATCAAAAGAAGATGAGGATGTAAAAGAAAACGATGAATATCATACAAATGTAGACGCGAAAGAAAACACTGTTAATAAACATACAGATGAAGATGTGAAAGAAAACATTGTTGAATCTTCCCAAAAGAAAATATTTTTAGAAAAATGAAGACATTCTTCAAGGAAATTCGAAAGGATAAGCGTTTGGCATTTTTTACTAAAGATTTAGATAACTATACGATACCATTAATATCATACAAAATAGAACTTATTGAAATATTATAAACAAAGTATCATTACTTTTGAAAATGGCAAAAAATTAAATATGTTTTCAAACAGAACCAGAACTTTTTACAGTTTTAAAATAATACTGCATTCGCCAAATGTTTCAATTTTTTTAATATTATTTTATTCCCCATTTTAAACACTGCGATTTTTGAACATTCCATTTATCAAGATCGATATACTTGAACTTATTTTCAAAAATCTGCCCTTGATACGGTTTATTTGAATAAAAGTATTATATTTCTAAGTCATGCTCAATAATAGTGCCTTTTGTTGGTAAAATTATTTTTATTTGATTTTCGCTTTGCCTTTTTACTTAGCTGGGTGAAAATCAGTTTTCTTGTGGTAAAGCAATAAAAAATTACCCCATGTAGTCATAATGCAATTTAAGCCTTTTATCCATTGGCAACAATATATTTAAATTAACTCCAATCCAGTAAATGATTTAACTTCCAGTATTAGCCCATGAAAAGCCCATGCCTGAGAAAAAGCATTTCAAGGAATATGGATAGCAAAAAGTACGAAATCTTTCAAGTTGCATTTATTTCTTCGAGTTGAGAAAAATAAAAATATATCGCTAGATATTTACATAATTGAAATTTTTTTTTGATACAAAAAGTATCAAAAATAAAAATAACTCTTCGATATTTTTTTTTTTGAAAAATGTCAAAACCAATTTTTTCATTGTTTACACATAAACGCAGATCTATTTTTTTTCTATTTTAGGGGGAGTATTGTACGAATTGTACGAGTTTTGTGCAAATCTAAAGCTTAAATTTTAAAATATCTATTTCTACTAATTTAAATTTATATCAATATAATTTTTCATATGTTTTACTTATTCCAAAAGCATTACTTCTCTCTTTAATTAATTTTTATTTCATTGCACGACTCCAGTTAATACAAGATTTGAAGTACCTTAATTTAGTCATTTTTTTAGCAGTCCTTTTGTTCTCTTACATGTTAATCATCGTGAATGATTTAGGTGTGTGCTTCGCTATTTCTAGGAAATCTACTGTAAAATCTCTGTAAGCCTAAATGGATTATCTTGGATTCGAAAATGTTGCTTTTCGCTTGCATCCTAATACAGTTAGTTAGCTGTCTTTAAAGGCAACATACTTCTTGATAAATGAATTACGCTAGCGAACCCGGATGTTTAGCTATAATGAAGATAAGTTTTCTGAACATGAGTTAAGTGTTCTAATGAATAAATGTATTAAATTAATCTTAAAATATTAATATTTTACATACTCTTTGTACTCTTGAATTATAAGCAAAAAAAAAATCTTTTGCATCACATTTTTTTAAAAAATTTTTGCAGAGTAAAGAATGATTTAATTGTAGTTAAATAAATTTAAGATTTATAAAAACAAATAGAAAATTCAAATATATCAACATAATTAATGTATTTTTAGCAAAAACAGTTTGATTATTTCAAATTAATATGCAATTTGAATGATCTGAAAATGCTTGGTTTGGGAGGAAATAACGTAATATTCTGTTGATGTAATAGTCAAAAAATGGGAATATATATTTACGTATAACGTCCCTTATTTTGCAAAACCCCTTGTGTTGCGGATCTTTAGTTTATGAAAGAAACATGCCTACCAATTTTGAAATGTGTAGGTCTAATAGTTCAAAAACGGGAATATTTATCTATAATACCCCTTAAACCCTCGTAATGCCCCTTGAGTTCGATTTTTTTAAAATCCGTTCATAGCGATTCTCTACTCTATCAAAAAACATGCCACAACCAGATTACAAGTTTGTAGATCTAATAGTTCCGGAGATATCGTGATGTGAGTGAAGTCAGTTTTTCTCCTATATGTATATTCCATGTATATGCTTACTTATTTTACATTTAGTTAATTGGATAGTTTTCTAAATGAAATATAATGTTTGCCTTTTTTTATTGACTTCATATAAAGAAATCTTACTCAAAAAGTTGGGATGACAAGCAATTTTTCATATCTAAGAAAAAAATTAATCGTTCGTAATTATCACTCTTTTCGTAAAATATCAACAAACAAATAAACAATAAATAAACTACGTCAATTTAAAAAGAAATCAAGAAAACTACGCCACCAGTTCTTAGATGCTTCATAAAAAATATACCAAGATCTGTTTTTATTGTAAGCGTCAATAAATGATTTTATGGGACCTTAATATGAAATGAATTGTTCTCCACCGATTTCAAAAAAGTTTTATGGCGAAAATTTGTTCTCAAATGTTTAAAAAAAACCCATTTATTCGGGTGCTAGCGAAAAGAATGAAATGTCTTAGAAATTCTAAAAATGTTTTTACGAGAAGACTCATAAAAAGCTAAAAAGATATTTTCGATGCAGGATTGCGGCGTATATAAAGGGTTTATCGCCTATAACAGACAAACGGTTTCTTTTAGAACTTTGTTGTTACAAAATTCAAACTGTTTTTGAAAGCCACACTAACTTCCCTCGTTTTTGATAGAATTTTCAAAAATTTCTCAGATTATTAGATAAAACGTATGTCTTTTGATACATTATTCTTCCAAAGGGGGACAGAGTATTCTTAATTTTTTTTTAAACGAATCCCTAGTTTGAACAGAGCTGTTCTTAAGTAGGGCTCTTCATTAATGCTTAAATTCTTTTTAAATTTTCAGAAACATAAACTAACAAATAATAAAAGATTTCAAAATAATGTTTCAAACTTCTAAAAAAATACCTGGAAGCATTCAATGAAATTTTCATTTATTTAAATAAATTACGTAAAACAATATGCATTATAATTTTAGCTAAAAAATATTTTTCATTAACTTAAATAGACAAAAAGCAAATCTTAAATTTTTAGCAAACCTTAATGTTAAAAAATATCTTTTTAATGTATATTTATACTTGTAATTCAATACTTTTTACATTGTTTGGTAGATTATTTTTAAAATTAAAAGAAGTATTAAAATAACGAATTAAAAACATTTTTCATGTTTTCTGTGAACTGTTTAAATTAGCAAAGCCGTAAGTTCTGAACAAATATGATAAGTAAATGCTTAGCTTATTCACACCAATTTAAATGGTATAAATATTAACAATAAATTTTAGAGTCTTATTTCTAACATATGGCATTAGCCAAAAAATCATTGAGATGTTTCATTTTTTTTAATGTCCCTTCTTTCGCTTAGTGTAAATATAAATTTAATATGTTAAAATTTCTTTTCCAGAAGGCTATTTGTACATAAACGACATCAAAAATTTCTGAATCTTCTGAAGTTTTGTGTTATTACTAACCAAAATGCTACTTTTATGTATTAATTTTGTTACATTATCCAATGTGAATAAAAGTTAAGAGCTTTATTTGTCCATATTTTTATAAGGCAAATTTTATTTTAACGTAATAATAATTTTTAACTTTTTTCGTCATAAAAATTAAAACTTTTGAATATTTATAATATTATTCGAAATTATATATCTCATTTTTATTATATCCCAGAACCATTTAAATAGTTTTACAATGCAACCACCTAACAAATTGTCTCACACTATATTTTTGTTTAGAGAAAACCAGGCCACATTATATATTTGTGTCAAAAGAAAAGAATAATTCGGAAACTTTACAAATAAGTTGGTTAAACCAGTGCTTCTCAAACTTTCAATATTTGCGACCCAATATTCAATCATAATTTTCTACGCCCCCCCATACACAAATAACAATTTCAATTCATAATGCTATACTTTGACGCTATAGATACAATACGATTTTCACCTTTTATGTGCCACCGGCGAATATATATGTCTCGCTCAACGCGTGCGTTAAATGCCCCATACGTATATATACGTCTTCCCGAAGTATGATCTTTTCTGTAAAATTGCCATCCATAAATTATTCCGAAGGCTTTGAAGGCAACAAAACACCGACATGTCGCGAAGGGATTTACTTATATCAGAGGATTTTCTTATTTGTTTCTTTTATTCCCCTTCCCCAACGTGGGATACGGAACATTTAATCGGCAGTGTGTGTGAAAGGATTATCTATAAACCGTACAAATTATCAAGATATGTGTTAATTTTATAAGTGACAAGCTCCATGGAGTCATTGGTAATTATTAAATTTGTTCTTAACTTGGAATTGTTAAATTAATTCTAAGATACATTGTGCTGTAATGATACATTTAAAAGTATATTATATCAGTGTAAATATACAGTTTATTTTTTATTTTGTCAGAATGTATTTTGTTTACGTTCAGTAAATTAATAATTTTTTAAAAATAATCTTTTAGTTTTCGAATTTTTAATATGATCGCGCCCCCCTCGTAGATTTACACGCCCCAAAGGGGAGCGCGCCCCACAGTTTGAGAAACACTGGGTTAAACGAAACAGAAAAGCTTAGAATCGCTCATACGTGGTCTACTTATGTTAAGTAGTATATAGAAACATGGAAAACTCTTATCATGGATGTAATTACACGATAGAAGTAGCTGTTAGAAATGCTACAGGTGAATTGAGGGATGTGCTTTGAAGTTGCTAGTTATTTGTTTTATCAATGAGCCCGAATATTATTTCAATTTCTATAAAAGTATTGATTACAATTTATTAAAAGAAATTAGAATTTTATTTAAAAACTGAGTCGTTGAAGTGTTAAAATGTTAACGAACGCAGACAGAAGAGTTGTAAAGTGCGTAATTTGCAAACTGAAAACAATACCAAATCATTGAAAATGCTCCCAGAGAAGTTTTAACGGCTGTGATTTGAAAGTACCAACACAACAGCTAGACTTTCCACTTTTCCATGTCTGGAGGATTTAATTATACGAAGTTTCCAAGAAAGCTATCTTCAAAACTTGTTAAAACCACGAGAACAACGATTTCCATGCAAGCAACTTGCATGCCTCACCTCAAGCTTTTAGCCTCTCTTTTAAGAGTATTTGCGCGCAAAAGACAGTCCGATTCAATGGAAGGAAGACATGAGCTAAACAGTGATTTGATTTTCTTAGATGATTATCGAATCAGTTCGCAGTGGTATTTGTTGCGAAATGCGAAACTCCCATCTGTATTTCCGTTTTGCGCAAGCCCGCACGGAATGAAATGAAGTGAAATGATGTCATGTTTTTTTTTCTCTCTGTTAACTGTTAACTGTTTTGCTGTTCGCGCGTTATGTGTTCTTTCGTTTTTGTCGCGTAGTCATTATGTAACTAATATATATATGTTTAAAATTAAAAATAGATGAGTGTATGTCAAGATTAGACTCTCATTTGATTCTACTGCCAGATTTATTATAAATTCCGAACGAAAAAAAAGAAATATAAAAAGGATCCCGGATTTTTTATAAAGAAAAGCTCCAATTTATTTAATACCTCAAATGAATACCTATATTTAGGTTATAATAATATTGCCGGGACACAATATTATTTAAGTATCCCTGCCGGGATCTGAATTGTTTTGAAACAGAGTTAGAATTTAGTAGCTATTAGTTTAATAATGGATCAATTAAAAAGCAACGCCACTTAGAAGCGCTTTCACGCGCGTCGCTAAATGTCTGCTTGAGAACAACTGAACGAAGATAAAACATTGATGAAATCGAAATTTTATTTGCGCAGTTGGAGGAAAATGGAACGAACTAGTGTAAAGTGAAAAGGAATTTCAAAATATTCTTTTGAATGATGAGAAGTGTTCTCAAGAAACTTCTTGATAAAGAATACGAAAGCTTTAGTCAGTAATGAAGAGAGGATTTATTAAATTGAAAACCAAAGTTCAAAAAATTTTGAAGAATGCCGAAATGGAAAATACCTCAACTAGTCGAAAGTCCGTTAAAACGGAAATTTAAGCTACCTAAAATAGAATTTAAATTGTTTGGGAGATTAAAGAATGGTTGGCCTTGGCCCAGTTTCCAGAAAATACACAATGACGAAGAAATCGCGAATGAAGATAAGATCACTCTTTATTTACGTGGTATGACATTGCAAGGTTCATGGCGCGAGAAATTGTTGAATCCTATCCTGCCACTGGTGATAGTTATGAAACGTCATCGAATGTTTAAAGGCATCGTTTCAATGGACTGACATGTTAATCGAAGTTTATATTAGAGAAGTTCTTTTTCACTCACGATGAATAATGCAATGAGTAAAAGGCCCCAAAATACCGCTTTTAAGTTGTATGACAAAAATAAGTTCATTTGAGATCTTTAAATATGTTAGGCGTTTCTAGTGCAAATTATTCTTCTATTTTATATCCTTTTAATTGAATCTTGCCTACCAGTCGATATATTAAGAGTCTGGGAAAGAAATTATAACCAATGTGCTTGATATCTAATCCGAATGAAGAAAATAATAAATTAGACGCGCGCTTATGAAATTTTTGAGGCAGGAAATAGAAAGTGAAGAAAAGGTGCGGTTAGCTCGAAGCGGGTTTAACCTTGAACTAGATAATATAAACAAATGTACTTCCGCGTCATCAAGGCGGGAAAGAATTCGACAGCTGCAGAGCTTTATAACTTTTTCTGAAAATAAAAGAATCTTGTATATTCTGCGGTAAATTACATTTTTAGCAACCATTGCAGATATGCTCAATTTATCGTATGATGAGAAAAGCGGATATTGATGAAAAAGGCCGCTTGTTTTCGATGTTTTGCGAAATAAACACGTTTTTCGTTTTTGTAGAGCGAAAGTACCACCCTGCGAATTTTGTGGTAAAATCATTATAAGGTCATGTGTCCTGAAATATGTATTAATGAAAATTCGAAAACCCACGTCAGGAAGAAAAGTAGAAAACGAAAATGGAAGAGATCCGACTTCCAACGCAACACCTATTCGCAAAGTTCTTTGCAAACACTCATTGTTCGTCTAAGGGGTGAAAATAAATGAAATATATAAGGGTTCTAATTGATTCTGGCAGTAGTAAATCATACTTGACTAATTTCGCCATTAAAGAAATGAGATATGAATGCATTTGCTGAAGAAGAGAATTTGACACATAGTTTATTCGGCGGTAAAGAGACGGTGAAACCCACAAAAGATATTTGATTTCTTAAGTGACTTTTTCTGATAAATACCGTTGTAATTTCGAAGTGTTAATCAAGAAATAATTTGTTCTGAATTCCGAGAATACCACGTAATTTTATTAAGGAAATTAAGAAGCCATGTGTTCTTTTCTGGTTTGATTTAAACAGCTAAGTAGACTTGTTGTATCAATTTTCTCCTGATGAAATTCATGGATTAATTGGGGGCTGATGTTTTAGGTAAATTATATACAGGAAACATAAAACAATTAAAGTCTGACCCTAGTTTTCTTTGTGGAAACTCGGGATCGGGTGACATTAATGGGGAAAACAGACGAATCACAGACAGCACGAATAGCGTCATGTCTCTTCATGTAAAACGACGCTAAATTCTCCCGGACTCGGCGCGTATCAGATGACTCGGAATCTTAGACCCAGGAGAGAAAGGAACTAGGGCAAGAACTTTGAGAAGCCTGCAAAGAACATTTCAACAGAAGTGTGAAAAATGGACTTGGATGGAAATATATGTTGGGTCTCCCCATGGATACAAGGCCATCCTCCCTTACCCACGTGCAGAAATCTAGCTGAAAGAAGGTTGAAAAAATTGTATTAGTTCCTGAAGAAGACCGGAAACTTAGAAGCATACGAAGGAGTTTTCAGTGAATGGCTTCCAAGAAGGAGTCATAGAAGAAGCGGAAGAACTACTGCAACGATAAAGTGACCATTACTTACCCTCATAGGGCAGTAATTATGAAAAATTCCACTACAAGAGTACGACCTGTTTTTGACGGATCAGCTAGAGAAAAGAATTCGCCTTCTATCGCACGATTGTTTAGAAAAAGGACTAAACATTCGTCGGAACTCATTCCAGCCATCATGAATAGATTTCGATTTAAGAAAATAGGCGTTGCTGCACATTCGTAGAGCATTTTGCAGATTGGTCTGAGGAATTGATAGACCTTATCTAAAATTTTTATGGTGGGAGGGAAGGGGATCCAGCCAAACCTAAAAGTTTTTCAGCATCGGAGGGTTGTTTTCGGCTTTCTTTGTTCTCTATCTATTGGGAGCAACAATTGATTTCATCTGCAGAACGTTCCTCACAATTTTGAAAACAGCAACCTGTTGTTGTGAATCATTTTACGTAGATAACTGTGTTACCAGTGTGGGGCACCAAGAACTGGAGAAATTTGTCGAGGAATCCAAAACAATCCCAGCACCGCTAAATTTGAACTTCGAGGGTGGGAGCACAGTTACAGTGACCCAGAATCTATGATCTTTACCACCAGAAGGAAAAAGCATTTCAGTTCTAAAATAGGTGGCATTTAAAGACTGATTCTCTTACGATAGACTTCATGAGATTGTGTTGAAGACGATACACCTGTGACAAAAAGGAAAATTTTGTCAACCGTCCATAAGATTTTTGACCCTCTTGGTTTCACTTGTCCTGTTACGTTGGGTCCAAAGGTCCTCCTTCAAGAATGCTGGAAATTAAAAGTGTCATGGGACACAGAACTCCCCGCCTCCATTAGTAAAAAATTTGAAAGATGGCGAAAAGAACTGTCTAAGCTAAATAAAATAGAAATTCCACGATGTCTTATTCCCGAAGGAATGCACCGTGTACCTAACATTTCACGTTTTCATATGAGTAAGATAGCATATGCTGCTTGTGTATTTTAAGATGCGAGATGAAAAATTCAACGACCTGTCAACTTATACAGGCAAGATGCAGAGTTGCTCCAATGAAGTCTCTGTCCATTCCGAGACTGGAACTCCTTGCATGCAGTATCGGAGCTAGATTATCCCAGAGTGTTAGTAGTGATATGAAACTGAAAATTTGCCTAAAATTTTTTGGTCAGACTCGGCAGATGCTTTATATTGGATCAAAGGAACGGAAACCTGGGCTCCCTTTGTTTATACCACAGAGTCAAAGAAATTCGTTCGTTGACAACACTGAAGACTGGTACCGTTCCGGGACCATTGACGCAGCTGACCTTCCTTCTCGTGGTTGCAGTGTTGAAACTCATGGATGTCAAGATGGTGGGAAGGTATGGATTGGTTAAAAAGACCTCCAGAAGAATGGCCGAAGTCTAACGTAACTCCTCGGATTTTCTTGATATTATAAATTCTGAAAAGAAGACTGTCATCAGCGCTAACCATGAGGGAGCCTCTGGAGGAAAAATATTATAACTTGATTTTCCTCGTACGACAGACTTCTAAGAGTTAATGTATGGATGTATCGATTTTTACTAACTGTAAAATTGAAAAGAGTAAACTGAATTATTGGAGTTTTGACACTGGAAGAGATGAATAGGCAGAAATCGCAGTATTGAAAAAATTGCACAGAAAGAATCCTTTTCAGAACCTATTACGATAAACGCTTAAAATGGGCAATTCAGTGTTACGTTGATCCAAACGGTATTCTGAAAGTAAAAGCACCTGAATTTTAATGAGAAAGATACAAGAGATTTTCTATATCCGACAATATTACCTTCGAGGCATCCAGTTGTAGAAAATTATTCGAACCAGACATGAAAAATTAAACCATGCTGAATTCAAATTGTGATGTGTGCAATTTAAGAGAAGAATTTTGGATTCTTAAATATCGGAAAAACTGTAAAGAAATGTAATTATAACCCGTGCGATGTAGACGATTTAATTTGGAGACCTAAACCTATCGTCGAAGCACCTCTTCCTGAAGATCGCGTAAAAGCGGCTGCAGTTTTCGAAGTCGTAGGAATAGATTGCAGGTCCATTGATTTTTAGCGGATAGTAAGAAAGCTTGATTGTTATATTTACATGCGCCATTTTACAGAGGCTATCCATTTAGAGTTAGCTACATCTTATCTACAGAAAACTTTTTGCAGACTCTTAGAAGATTTATTGCTCGAAGGGGTCGACCTTCTATAATATACTGTGACAATGGCTCTAATTTTACCGGTGCTGAAAATTTACTGAAGAAAACTGATTGGAACGTTATTTCTCAATACAGTGGATCTCAAAAGACATTTGGAATTTAATCCTCCATCTGCACCATGGTGGGGTGGATGGTGGGAACGTTTGATCGGAATTATAAAAGGAATTTTACGAAAGGTCTTAGGAAAAAGTTCACTTAATTTAGAAGAGATGACCACCATTATCTGTGACACATGAAAATATAATTAACCAGCGGCCTTGACCTATGTTTCAGATGACGTGAATGACTGACTGCACTTTACTCCTTCCATGTTCTTGCATGAATCTTAAACAAGAAGGAATTCCAGATCTGATATTTTAGATTCATCATCGTTAAATAAAAGGCATGTTTACAGACAACGAGTGAAGCAAGACTTGGCGAAAAAGATTTCGCACAGAATATTTGGGCCACTTACGTCAGTCGTCGAAATTTGATAAAATCAGAAACTCTCCAAATTGGTGATATTGTATTAGTTTCTAGTGACAATACCAAGAGGATTGAATGGCTCTAGCTAAAGTTATGGAACTCATCCGTCCAAAGATGGAAGTATCAGACTGGTAAAAGTAAAAATGAAAAGTGGAGAATTTCTACGCCCTGTACTCCGATTAATACCCCTTTGAAGTGACTCGTGCTGCTGACCCTGTAAAACCCAGACCGAATTTATCCTACGAATGAACCGACTGTCCAACTAACTGGTAAAGAGTGTTCTGTGAGACTATTCCTTGATGAGCCAGATGTCCAAAGGACTGTTAATGACTTTTCTTCAGAGACTGTTCCTGAGTAAAATGATCCCGATATGGACGATTAATAAAACAGATAGTTAGGATTTGAGTTTCCTGGTTTGAAACCTTCAAAGGTGGGAGGATGTTGCGAAATGAAACTCCCCATCTGTATTTCCGTTTTGCGCAAGCCCGCACGAATGAAATGAAGTGAAATGGATGTCAGTCATGTTTTTTTTTTTCTCTGTTAACTGTTAACTGTTTTGTCAGTGCGTTATGTGTTCTTTTCGTTTTGCCGCGTAGTCATTATGTAACTAATATATATAAGGCTTAAAATTAAAAATAGATGAGGTATGTCAAGATTAGGACTCTCAGCCTTTGATTCATTGTGATTTATTATGTCTCCCCGAACGAAAAAAGAAGATAAAAAGGATCCCGATTTTTATAAAGAAGGTAAGCCCAATTTACGCACTTCAAAATGAATACCTATATTTAGGTATAATAATATTGCTTTTGGGACACAATATTATTATCACAGTTCAGTATAATTTTCGGAGAACGTGAAACACAATACAGTTCTCATATTATAGATGGAGATGAGTAGCACTATGGCAATTTTAATGTGGCTGAGTATAAAGTCTTTTAGACACAAAGACGATATCGTCTTGAGATAATATTCTGTTAATAAAATGAAGCATGAAGATGAGGCTGTTGAACGTTATCCTCAGGTCCAATGTTGTTATTCATGAGCGGCAACATGACGCCAAACCGTTCTTAGCTCCAATACCTTTAAAATGAAGACATCAAGCGCATACACACACAATATCCAACCAACTTTAATTCTATTTAGCATGTTTACAGTGAATCTGGAAATAATGTATTAGATCTTCAGCCTCAACCAAAAAATATTGCAGTGCTAAAACGATTTTGTTGCATTATTGAAAAAATCTGTCACTTCATATCCAGAATGCATTTGTAGTAAACATATTGCCAAATGACATGTCATTCTATGAAATATTTGATGATTTCACCTTTGGCTTCGTGTAGAGCATTAACTTGTCGTTGTACTGATGTAATAAGCTTCTGACATGTCTCCTCAGCAGTGCTTCGCAAACTTCAACATTTGCGACCGAATTTTCATTTAAAATTTTAATCGCGCACCCCCCCCCATACTATAACAATGTATTTAATGTTATAAGAATGTACTTTGACGCTTAGACAACAATACGACTTTAATAATACTCTGTAGAAAATATCAAGGTAAGCATTCAATTTTGTATATATTACTTTATGTAAAGATATTTTAAATAAATTACTTTTAAATAAAAAATGTTTAATTTTATTTTCGACAAGTTTTTACCTCCCTCGCCCCATATAGAATTACCATTCCCCCTAGAATGGCAGCACGCCCAACAGTTTGAGAATCGCTGCTCTTTGCCAGTGATTTCAATAATACAGACCATGCCCCTGCAGTCGCATTTAGGCCTTTAATTCTTGCTGAAAGTGTTATTCAATTCTCTTACAGATGCCTTTTTCCAGTTCCACATCCATAATTTGATTACACTACTTCTGAATTTCCTTTTCGATGGTCATGTCAGATTATTAAATACAACATGGTTATGGTTAAACCAGGTATGTACAGTTAAGGCTCGATGGAGAGTAGCATTGTCATCCTGATATAATCCTTCACCATCTGGAATCCAATCTTCCATTAATGGTTTAAAAATATTTTCTACACGAGATAAGTAATTTTCATTTCTGTTACCCTTTATAGTGATAAGGGGACCAATTACATTCAAACCAAATATACCCCAGATCATTGATCTTTTACTTTCATTACTTCTTTTCCGAAAGAAAATACATCCATGCCTTGCTCGGGATTCGAACCCGAACCCACTAGATTACAAGCCGAGAGTCATATCCGCCATACTGGCTGGGCAGCTACGCTTCTATTTGAAGAAATGTATAGGAACAATCTGCCATCTTTTAAACTCACTAATAGCTTTTACTGCGTAGCATAAAACAAAAACAATTATTTTACAAAATTAAAACAATCTTACTTTAAATAATAGTGTCCATTACTTTGACAAGTACTTTTTTGAAGATATGACTGAATATTTTCAATAGTTGTAATTTAAGAAAGAATAGTAAATTTACGATATATATATATATATATATATATATATATATATATATAGGTGACAAGTCATTTAGCCCCTTTGTTTATGAGGCAGTGCAAAATGCTTGCATTTCAGTAAAAGCTGATCACAATCCCTATTAACCAACAGAGGCATTTGTTTTGAAGTGGTTTCCTAATTCCTTGCATTTTCCCTATATTTTGTACAATGAAAATATGAAACAAAGCATTTATATTAAGTATTATTTAACAATTCCTCTTATTTGTAATAGGTTTCTTTCCAATTATTCCAACTTTCATCCCAGCCTGCTTTTATTTCACACCTTACTTCAGAGCTTCTCAAACTTTCAACATTTGTGACCGAATTTTCAGGCATAATTTTCATCAGCCCCCCTTTTACAATAATAATGCATTGAATGCAATAAAAATGTACTTAGACGCTAAAGCTACAATACCACTGTAATTAGAAACCGTATAAGTTATCAAGATGAATATTACAATTTGTATATGACAAGCCCATGAGAGTCACTAGTTGTTAATAAACGTATTTTTAATTTATTATTGATAATATAATTGTCAAATACCATGAGCACTACTAATACATTTATGTTACTCGTATATTATGTCAGTGCAAATGTGTATTTCTCATTATATCAGAATGTATATTTTTTTGCTTCCTTCCAGTAAATTAATAGTTTTTTTTTAAATTATCTTTTATTTTTGACTATTCGATATGCTCGCCCCTCACATAGGGATATCTCACTCCCCTAGGAGGTAGCACCGTACAGTTTGAGAAAAGCTGAATTAAAGCATTTTGTACATTTACAACGCAATTAAGCTGTTCAAATAAAATTAATTGTCATACTTGCATAACGGTCGTTTAAATTAAAATATTGGACGGGAAAAAAAAATGAATGGTGATTAAAATAAAAATACAGTGACATTCGCTTAGTGCGAAAAAACTTGACCCAAAATATCGGCTAAAAAATAACAAACTGATTCCGGACAAACTATTATGCATTTTCATGCATTTTTTCTTACCACGAAGTGAAAATCACTTAACTCGAAAAGATTTCCTTTCTGAGAATGAACAAAATACAGAAGACGCCAGCCTCGCTAGCGATATTTAAGATGGGTGTGAAATGAAAAGAGAGATGGTTTCCCCACATGCTCTGTAGAAAGGAGGCTACCCTTGACTTTGAAATATTCTCTGAAAACCTGTGATATGAGCCAATTTTAGTTAAATCTTTAGTTACTTCTCCCTACACCCCTACAAACGCCGTACAAAAACATCCGAAATGAGGGACATCATGATAAATGTAAGCACACATTTTATTGGTGAAACGAATAACAATATGGACGAAGTCGAACAATTTGACTCTATAAAAATAATGCAAAGAAAATATCAGATTATTATCCAAAAGTTTTGTTTTTTTAAAACTTGAATATTTTGTATTAAATGTCATTAACTTCTTTTTAATGTTTATTTTATTAAATACATGCATATCTATATAAACAAAATGTACACTAATTTGTTGAATATATGTCTTTTTGGCAATATCCTGTAATACGAAAATTATTTCAATCCTCTGAGTTTTGTGTTAAACGATTTTCTCTATAATTGGTATTTGAACCTAATTATATATAAAATCAAATAATTAAACAAGTTTCACAGTAAATTGATGTTTACTAAAAATTTCAACACAAAATATTTTATGTTTAATTAATTCAAAAATTTATTTAAAATGGCTCAGTAAAAAAAAAATCTATACTTGATTTGTATATAATTAAAACACGAAAGAAAAGAACATGGCATGTGTCTTGTGTATTTCTATGCAAAATATCAGAGTGTATTGACAAAGTCTAAATATTAATAACCCCCTAGAGAAAATAGTTCTCTCTTTATAACTGTATTATAAGGGTGAATCGTTTTATTTATAAGTGACTTTTTTATAAAAAGTGCATGATTATTTGGCAAACATTTTTTTCATTTTTATTTGCTTAATAATTTCACAAAAAATTATTGAACCTTTTGAATATAGCTATAAAATTGAATATGTATTCATAATTATACTAAATATAACTCACTTCAAATCAAGGAAACTTTTCGCAGGCATTGGTATGTATAACATTAAAAAATTGCGTTTGCCTTATGTATTCCAAGCTTTTTGCATTTGATTCAAAAATATAATTTTAAAAAAATGTTGAGTAAATTGTTACTGTTTTTATAAAAAGTGCATGATTATTTCTTTCCAAAACATTTTTTCATTTTTATTTGCTTTATAATTTCACAAAAAATTATTGAACCTTTTGAATACAGCTATAAAATTGAATATGTATTCATAATTATACTAAATATAATTCACTTCAAATCAAGGAAACTTTTCGCAGACATTGGTATATACAACATTAAAAAATTGCGTGTGCCTTAAGTATTCCAAGCTTTTGCATTTAATTCAAAAATATAATTTTAAAAAAAATGTTGAGAAAACAGAGATATATTAAAAACTTATTGCAGTAATAATTTAAATTTTGTAAACAATTGAAAAAAGTGAATTGCGATTCCTGGTACGAACAACTTAGAGTAAAAAAAAATTGTTGCGAAATAAAAATAAATGTGTGTGTTACAGATCTCTCTCAATAATGATTTCAAAAAAATTATTGCTTGAGTATTTATTGTTTTGCGAGCCACGAGTGAAGTTGAAATTGGCGCTTGTGAAAATATTGCTTTTTGAAGTTATTTCTAGCTAAAAATAAGGATCATAAAAATATCGAGAGTGACTCTTATGTCAACGTTTGTTTTGCTACATTCACTGTGGTGCCTTTTTGAAATCTTTGGCCATTTCAATTTGCAATATTGCTTTCATTTGATTCCTTATTATATTTTCATTGGAATTCTCAAACTGAAGTCACATAATTTTAAGAGAGGAATTCAAAATACTGATGAGGAACTGACTATCTCTCTTGCGATTTCGAAACTTGAAGAAACAACTGAAAATTGTTCTGAAATTATTGATAATAAATTGACTAAAAATTATGAAAATGTCAAATTTAAAACAACCATAGAAGGTCAAATTAAATCAGATATTTTGATTCTTCATAATCAAAATAACACAGATGCATTTTCGAGCAGAATGGAAGAAACAAGCTCTTTAAAAACATTATCTCCTTTCACTACGGAGCAATATTTCTGAACCATCGGAGCAAATTTCTGAGAGCTCCTCTGTAGTACCTCTGGTGCAAGGTACAAAATATGTGTTTTATGATAATAATGGGAAAATTTCATAATTGACAATGCTGATTTTGACAAGGAAGAAAAATACTAATTTTTTTTTTATTTATTTAAATTCAACATTCTCGCACAATAATCCAAATTTTAAATTTTTCAAAATTGGTCCTACAACGAAGTTTGCCATTTCTATCCAATATCAACGAATGCATCAAAAGAAGATGAAGATGTAAAAGAAAGCGGTGAATACCATACAGATGGAGACGTGAAAGAAAACACTGTTAATAATCATACAGATCGAAATGTGAAAGAAAACAATGTTGAATCTTCCCAACAGAAACATATTTTTAGAAAAATGAAGTCATTTTTCAAGGAAATTTGAAAGGAAAAGTGCATTGGAATTTTTTACTAAAGATTTAAATAACTATACGATATCATTAATATCATACAAAATAGAACTTATTGAAATATTATAAACAAAGTAATACAATTTTGGAAAATGGCAAAAAAATTTAATATGTTTTCAAACAGAACCAGAACTTTTTACAGTTTTAAAATAATACTGCATTCACAATGTTTCAATTTTTTTTAATATTATTTTATTCCCATTTTTAAACACTGCGATTTTTGAATACATATATGTATTTAATTTGCCTTACTGATATTGAAGAATCGGATGAAATAAGATGTACGTTTTTCGGAAATGATTTCTTTGCATAATTACTGCGAGAATGATAGAGAAGCACCTTTTTTAGGCTTACCCGGCGTCATGCAAAGATATTCAAATGGATTTTTCAGCCGACTGTTATTGAAAATGTCAAGCGAAGGCCTGGACAATTCCTCACATTCATATTCTTAGCGAAGGCCGGGAATTTTATCTCACATTAAAATGTCAAGCGAAGGCCTTTACTTATTGATACTTCTAGAGAAGGCCTGGACTATTTATCCATGTTCATATTTCTAGTAAAGGCCTGGACTACTTATTAGTATTAACATTTCTAGTGAAGGCCTGGACTATTACACGGCATTAAAATGTCAAGTGAAGGCCTGGACTATTTATTCGATTGATATTTCTAGCGAAGGTCTGGACTATTAATTCACATAAGCATGTCAAGCAAAGGCCTTTTTTCACAAATAAATGTCTCAAAAGAACGCATGAACAATTCATTCATTCATATTAGCTTTCTTAGAAAAATATAGAACGTTGTCTGTTGCTACCAACTAAGAAACACTTGTGGAGTGTGTTGCATGATTTTAAAATCTCAAAGCTTCAAAACCCGAACGCTCCATCGAAATAACATCTCAGAAGGTATTAATTGCGACTTGACTGTAATATCTTTAACAGAAAGTACGGAATTATTACTTTAACTTAACATCTGAAGATTATGTGAACTGCTACTTTTATCTATGCCTGAATCCTCTGCTACTGCGGTACCATCCTTACATTTGATTTCAACAACAAGATTTTTTTTACATAAGAGCCAATATAAATATTTTACTACATAAGTGAAAATTGATAAATAGCCTTATTATTCTTAATTTCCAAAATAAAACTTTTCGGCATTCAATGTTTACTTTCTGCCATTTTATTTTGTAGTGTGGTTTTTTGAGTTTTCTATAGTTTACTTTTTAAAATACTTATTTAAATTTATATATATATACATACCTCTGTGTGTGTTCCATACAATTTTTTTATTATGTTTTGACGAGTTTTTAGTTTTTATTTAGTTATGATGTTCAATTATTTAGATAAGATATTTCTTTAGAATCACAAGATTTAAAATGTATGTTTCTAACAATATACTAACTTGTAGGAAGCTTTTTAAAAAGACTAGGACTCACGTGGGGATGTCGAACCGAAAATATATAATATTTGCCTATGCTTCTTCAAACACTAAGATTATAACGAATGTTTGACATGAATTTCTTATTTTATTTTAATCTGTTTTTGTGTGTTTTACTGTTTTAGTTTCATTGCAAAAGCAATAAAACACTTCTCAGTAAACATAAAAACAAGGCGATGAGTGAACTATCAATGAAAAGGATACAAATGGTAGAATTTTTATTTGAATCTCACTTAAAACAGGAAATCAAAATATTACTTCAAATTCCTGAAAACACTTTTTTGAAAGAATTTTAAAAGTAAGTAGCTTATTTTACTGAAAATATTTCTTTAACACCCAATGTTATTTTAATCATGCTTGGAATGAAAATTTAGCAATTATTCATTCGAATATCACCTGTGTTTATAGAATATTATGAGTACTATAAAGTTACGTTTTTCTCACAGAAAAGTACTGTAATAAAATCATGGGTCTATTAACAGTTTCAAATGAAAAATGGACTTTAAAAATGCTCAACATATATGTGTGTGAATGAAAAATACAGAAAATAAACCTAAAAACATGAATAGAATAAATGATAAAAGCAAAATACAAAATTTAATAAAACAACATAATAAATATTTAAAAATTAGAAAAACAAAATTCGAAAATTTGTGAATGTTTATTTGAAAAAAATATTCATTCACTTTGTCAAATGTTTGTGGGTGTTATAAAAAGTAAAATACACCAAGATGGGAAAAAAGGGGTTTTGGGGAAAAAAAGTGTAGGGAATCCCCAAAAAATATGCATTTTGAGAAAAATGGAAATAAAGATATTTTCATTTTATGATTTGAAAAATAATATCTTTTTTAAAAACAAAAATAAAAACTATACCCATAATTCATTGGATTATTTTGCATCATTTCTCAGTTTTTAAATTGTGTTTAAAATTTAGATTAATCAGAAATCTTTTTTAATTACTCTTTCTGTACTTCATTAACACGTGTCATATGCGATTCACAACTTCTTCTGTTTAAAATACCAAAAAATTTTTTATAAATTTTAATATTTTTTCTTTACCTTTTAACATCACCATTACAGAATATTAAGGGGAAATTTATTACATATATTTTCATTGGGTATAATAAATTTTTAAAAACACAAAAAAATTTTTTTTAATTTAAAATTTAAAAATTCTAATTAAGAAAACTCTTTTGTTTTAAACCAAATTAAACAAAATTTTTTAAAAAACAAATCCATTTTTTTCCCTTTTATTTTAAAGAAAAACAACCACTTATAAACATTGATTATTCATACAAAAATTTTTTAAAAATAAATTAAGCATTAAAAAAAGAAATTATTTTTAAATTTTGCAATATTTTAAATTTCATTTTTAAAAATAATTAAAATACTCTTAACATATAATCCAGATTTATATTTTAAGAAAATTAGTTTTATAAATAAAAAATTAAACAAAACAATTTGAAAAAGGGCCCTTATTTTTAAATTTTGCAAATTTTAAAATTAATTTTCTCGTAATTTTGTTTCAAAAAATAAAATTTTAAACAAATTTAAAAAAAAATAAAAAAATCCTTTTAAAAAATTTTTTAGCTTTATCAAAAATTTTACAAAACCCTTGAAGAAATTCCACAAAAAATTTTAATTTATAAAGCAACTTTGCTAAAAATTTTAAAAAATTCAATTTTTTTTGCTTTATTAATCAAAAAATTCCCAAATAAGCAAAAAAAAATCTTTTTTGTGGTTTTAAAATTTAAATTGCCCCTCTCTTATTTTTCCCCCCTCAAAAAAAAAAAAAAAAGAAGAGTTAAAATTACAATACGACTTTAAATATAAAACGTAAAGGTTATCAAGATAAGTATTCAAATGTGTATATTACAATCCCGTGAGTGTCGCTAATAATTACAAAGCTTTTTTTTAAAATTTAGTACTGATAGATAAATTATCAAATACTTTGTACTGTACTGATCCATTCATAAGTATATTAAATCACTGTGGATGTGTATTTTGTTTTTTATTATGTCAGAGTGGTTTTTCGCTTCGTTTTAGTAAATTGATAATTATTTTAAATGTTCTATTTCGACTTTTCAATATAATAGCCCACTCCCACGTAAGGGTTTCACGGCCGATGGGGGTGCTCCCACAGTTTGTGAAACACTGCTTTACTGAAAAAAATGTTCAATTATTTTTAACTTTTAAACACCGATGTGTACATTTTTCGCAATGGATATAGTAATTACAGTTGGAATAAAAAATTTCACGATACATTATCAATCATTCTTTAAATATATGAAACATTTCTTCAAGAAAATTATGTGTAAATATAAATGGGAAAACTGTCTGAAAAGATTATTATTTTTAACAGCAAAATGGAGAAAGACATCCTAAACAAAATATATATTTCTGCATAAAATATCTCAAACGGAAACTTGTTTAGCTAAAACTATGCTTCTGCTTAAATAAACATTGGGAAATGTATTTCGTTAAAATTAAATTGGGAGACGTATTGAAAAGACTGGGAATACTTGCATTAAAAAGATAAATTAACATAAATAAACATGCAGCAAAATGAACAACTAACGTAAGCATATTAATTAATATCCATTGACCTATCAAGATTAATTGGCACAAAACTAAAACTCAAATTGTTGCCCATGTAACCCCCCGAGTTCATTTACCTTATTCATATACAATTAAGAAGTTTCAAGGACTAGCAGATGGGTTTTACATTCTAGAGAGACAAGTATATCTTCGAACCGTATATAATAATATCCCAATCATTTTAAATGGCTTTATCAATAAACTTCCAAGTAATGATGAAATTACACAAGGGCCCTTTTAAAAAAAGAAAGAACGGGAAAAAGGCAAAAGTAAACCCGATTCGCGCAAATTTAAACCCTCCTCTTCCATGTCGAGTAATATTGAAATAATTAGAACAAAAATTCACATTTATTTTGAAGTGTCATTGTCTAATTAAAATGTCCATGTATTGCAATAGGGAGTGAAGAATGTGAGTCATAAGTAAAATTCTACAGTGCTTTTTAAAGTTATAAAATAAGTAAATATTCCTTTTTGTTATTTTTTCTAATAATCTTAAATTTCTTCACGGTTTTTGATTTACAAGGAAGCTGAGTTCATTAAGGATCATAAATAAATGAGATTAATCCCTTTCATATAATTTCTGGATTATGGATCAAAAATTATCATTTTTTATGCTTTTTGTTAAACATATATGTTTTTTAAACATAACAGCACCATTCGCATAGAAAATTTCCTAAAAAATTTAAATAACTATTTAAAAAAAGAGAGTTTAAATGTAAAAAATTGGCTTTCGTGGCGGGCTTATTCCTGGGGTCAATTACGTAACTATAAATATAAAAGGCTCAGAATTCCTAGCTTTTGCCTTAATTACTAATTTTATTTAAATCTTTTGTACTTACATAAATGATTATAAAATTATTCATCATAATTTGATCGTGTAAGATAAAAATTTAAAAAAAGGTCTACATAAAAAAACCCAAAATCCAATTTGGGCAGAGAATTTTTTCTTTCTTACTTTCTTCCTTTTCTGTCTCTTTGGTGAAATTGACTACGTATGGGTTAGTTTTTTCTTTCTGTTGGGGAAAATATACAAAGTTTCCAGAAAAACATGAAGAGGGTGTTTGAAAAAGGTTATTTTTTTGCAGAAAAAATTTCCCCGAGGGGGTACTTTTCAAGATTCGAAAATATAAAAAACACATGTGAAATATTTCGGGGAAAAAACCGATTGCACTGTAAATTTTACAGTTTGAGCCCTCGGGAGGGGCAGGGTGTACGTTTCACATGCGCGAATTCTCTCAAAGGGAAAAGGGGAAAGGTTAAGGGAAAAATTTTGAATACTTTTTGGGAACTGTCATAATATTTTTATCATTTGGGTTTAGATAATGTTTTAGATATTGATTTACTTGGGATATCAAAAATTTGAAAGGTTTAAATACAATAAAATCATTGAAAATTTAAATCCTTTTTTAAAAAAAAAAAACTTATTTTATTTAGTGTTTTTCTGTTGATAAGATCTTCAATTGATAGAGTTGTATTTTAAGCATGAATATAAATTATTTTGAACCTGGTTAGCTTTTGAAAAGCATAGCAAAAATATATTAAGGACTGTGTGATAACAACAGGAAAAAGTTATCTGTATCACGAAAATCGGAATAAAAACATTTAAATTAATGCTGGGAAATACATACAGAATGATGGTTCATTTAATGATGCCAGGATTCGTATTGCAAGAACTAGTAACAATAATTTTTTACTGTGATCTGACGGGCGCCCGAAACATATCGACTTTCAATTTAAACACGTAAAAAACATTAAAAAATAAAAATTAAATTTGGCCATGGGTAGCCGTTTGAGCCCGGTGGCCGGAAAACCGGGGTTTGATGCCCGGCCCCCAAAAACCCTCCGAGTACACGCGGAGCACGTGCTCGTTAAAATTAAAAAGGGGCCGAAAGCTTTTGGGCTGAATCACAGTGCAGGGGCTGGGAAAATTCCCTCCAAACCCCGTTCCATGCCAAATTTTGAGGGGAAATAGGGGGTGTGCCATCTATCGTTCCTTCAAAAATTTTTCTGAGCTAAAAAAGTACTGACACCTGTATGGTGCTCAAAGGGTTCCCAAAGACAGGCGTACATCTAGCCCATTGCTACGATGAATTTTTGGCCCCGTTCTGCTTTGTCAGGTAGGTGGCATGAGCACCAAAAAAAAATTCTAAAAAATTTATTGAAGATTTATATTATTATTGCCAGTATTCTGAAAAACACCCAAAAAAGGGTAAAAAAAAAAATTTTTTTTTCAAAAAAAAAATTTAAACAATTCAAACCCTCCCTTGAGATTGTTTTTTCTTACATGGATATCTATATAGGGTAAAAGACTCATTATATCAGTTTTCCGGGGGCTATTGATCTTAAGATTTGAATTTAGCAGGCACGTTCCTTTTGTGGTGTAGAGTTACGCTATAAAAAGAGCTATACGAAAAATAAACCCCAAAAAGGGTTGGAGGGAAAGGGGGATGAGATAAATATTCTCTCGATTTTGAGCTATTTGACTGCCAAACTTGAATTTTGGTAGGCGTGTTCCTTTCATAGAGTAGAAATCCACTAAGAACGGATTTTGCGAAATTAGACCCCC
>BMAV01026567.1:19009-34296 GCA_019973955.1 Trichonephila inaurata madagascariensis | reverse complement strand
AGCAAAATGCTATAACGCCAAACCAGGCAACCCAGAATAATGACGCCATTGCACATCTACCAATGACAAGCAACCTCTTTTCCTTTGACCGTGCCGAAGAGGAATGCCTGAGGTGTGAGGAACTCAAAAAGTGCTCTTTATTTAACGTTATGCAGCATGAGGTGACAACGTCATGTCACAACAACAACAACACAAGCAATGAAATACAGTTACAATACACAGTTAACACAAGTACACATTTACAGTTACAGTTATCATGACAATTTATATATTTATGTAACATTAATACAGCAACTCCATAAGCAAAAATTCGGTTATACAAATAAAATCTCTTAAATATAATAATTAATATTTTTAACGTACGTAATTGTTACTTAAGCAGCAAATAAATTTTCAAGTATTTATATAGGATCTTCGACTGATTAAGTTTCAAACTCATGTGTAAAGGAACATTGATTTTAGATGCGAATTTTTTTTTGGAACTAATTTGATAACGGGGGTAATTAAGCCAAGCGCTTCTTGGCGTGATGAGATCGCGCCTAGCAGGGTTTGCTGTAGCTGGACTGGAATCCAATATGGCGGCGTGCGCTTAGGCATCGGGACGAAAAAGAATTTGAATTGCATGATTTCCGACAATTTTAGATGTAACCGAAGAATAATGTTGATGAAAATCGTGAAAATAGGTAGTGAAATAGTGTACTTACCTTTTATGGATGTGGACGAAAGCATGGGATATGATGAGTACCAGGATTTATTTATTTATTTTTTTTGCAAAAGGAAAGGAATATGAGGACTATAATTAAGAAAGTTTATTGGTGTTGTTATAATAATGAAAAGGAAGTTTTAAAAAGTCCAAAAAATAATAATAATAATGCAAGTGGTTGAAAATGTTACGAAAGGATTATAAATTCGATTCCTCGACTCCCCCTCCCGAAACGATTCTCCATTCAGCCCAATTAATATTGCGAACAAGGTCAAGCAATTTAATGAATGGGTCCTCTTTCAGAGCGAAACAAGTTTTCCTGAACATGTACTAGGCGATATATCCTTCAAATCCTCCTTTTCGATTATATTCAGGCAAGGAAGTTTTGAAGTGGCGCCAGGTAACTTCGATAGTATTAGTATGAGCGCCGGTCTCAGAATCAACGGATTCGAGCGAATGGTTAACTGTAAGGTGATGATAGCCTCTTTCGCTCAACCTTTCTTAAGATTTCCAGCAGTCCGATATAACAGTTGTTCCTGGTTCGATCCATGATTCAATAAGGCCGAGAAGTATTTCTGCCGTCCTGTCGTGAACTGCAACCAGGAAGCAGCGTCCCGTCTCGCACTCTACACCGCCAAAAACCCACTGTCCCTCCACGAAATGACCCTTATATTTTCTTTTCCCAAGTTTACTCTCGTCAACTTCCTCCACGATTCTTCTTTTAATTAGCTTCTCCGTGCTAACGACAATATGTTCTATTAACACATCGGACGCATAGCTGAGCCAATAGGCAACAGCCTGTGAATAAATTCCGAGCTCCTTATGAATTTGAGCGAACGAGGAACGTCGGAAGAATTCATAAATTAAAAGAAGAATGGTTGAAATAGGCAATTTGCATCCTGAAAAAAAAAGATTTGAATCGGATAGATTTCTTACTGCGGCAGCGCGAATTTCCGTAGCGAAAGATGCGACCGTCCAATTTTTTCGATGTGTCCGGAGCAACCTTCATGTCGCGGCCACATTTCTCGCATTGGACCGCGTTCGAAATCATTGAAATTTTGGAAAGGAACGAGAAAAGATAATCATTATTTTTTAAAAATGAAGTTGACCAAAAGTGTGAATTGGGTACACCTTTAGGACCAAAGAAATTAAAAGAAGAGCCATATGTCCTGGAAAAAAAATCCTGGTACTCACCAGTTACTGTGTAAATGTCCATTTTCTGGAGAAAAACAGAGCAAAGCAGCAGGTGACTGAAAATGATAACATTTTCGAAGAATTCGAATTAAAAACGTCTGAAATGCAAATTTTGACCGCGCAATAAAAAGAAACCAATAAGAATGAAGTATTTAGAATTAAAATCGTCTGAAATTAACAGGGTTAGCGTGTGCAAAATAACCCCAATGAACTACAAGAAACGTCATCTCCATGGCAACCACATCACCAAACGAAAGAAATTTCAAGGCAACCATATTGCAATCTTATCGCCCATGTTGGCGAACATAAATAACAACTTGGCGCTACTACCCCCGTTATCAAATTAGCACGTTTTTTTTCCCTCGAGATTTTTAACTGTAACAATATTTTCTATGTCTTTAGCAATTCTTGCCTTTAGTCCTAAAAGAGATAAATTTCATTAAAAAAATTATTACTTTTAATTTGGGGAAAGATTTTTCCTCTATGTATATGATAAAGTTGAAAATGAAATAATCAAGGTGGTAACAGCAACTGCAAAATAAAGATAGTGTGACATATTTATTTATTATAAATTAAATAAATTCTTTTTTATTCGAATTAGTAGTAATTTCTTTCTTCAGAATAATTATTTATTCCTTCGAAATACTTCTTTCTACAGATTTTGCTACTAACTACATTTGAAAATTATTTATCAAAACATTTGGGAGATTTCATTTGAGTTCAAAGGTGGAATTTAAAATTTCTGTCTGCCTCACAAAATTATACTAAATTTGCAGGGAGCACGGATGAATGAACATTTGACACACTATTTATTATTTTAAGCCGTTTTTAGTTTTATTGTTTCATGATATACATTTTTAATAAAATGTACATACAAACGTTTAAAAATCTTAAAATTTATAAATCGAAAATTGAAGGAAAAAAACAGTATAGATTGTCCTTATTTTATGTAATAATTATTGATATTATTTAAAAATAACTTGTTTTTAAATTTTTCGAAATTTTGATGTATTTCCGGGAAGAGGGAAAAAACCTGGAAATCAGAAACATTAATTACTATGTTAAGGGTGACAAATGTGCACAAAACAGAATATTTCGCTTAGAGCAGCGTTCGGCAAATTGCAGTTCTTCAAAATTCTGCTGTTATATACAGTTAAAAATTATATCTGCTAAAAAGTTATTTACCTTTCAAATTTATAAATATCTCTTGACAAAAAAAAAAAAAAAAAAAAAACTCGTATTTACATGCATATTTAACTATTTGATTGGCTTACCGACAGAATTTATCGTTAAATGTGTATTTGATTTAACTCTTTTGTAATTTCCAGTTATATATTAGTGTTTAGTATTGTGATTCTGGTATTTCATTTGATGTTTCTTATTTACTACTGTGTACGTTAAATGTCAGTTTACTTTTATGTTGAACCTTGAAGAGTTCGAGGCCGCAGTGTATGTTAAATCATGAAATTTGATATGTTTATATCATCTCCTGTAACTTTCTCCCCGTCTCGGACTGGGGTCACTACGGACACCCATAAAATATCCAGCGTCAGCTAACCAAAGAGACAGAGGCAATAAAAGTTTGTTGAAGATAGCGAGCTGCAGATGTTTTATTTTACTCTTGAGTAGTTACTTGAAGTTAAAACAAGCTCTTGTGATCTCTACATCAACATACTCTAGTTCAAAAAAATTGGCTCCACTGAATCTTTTAGATTTAGCTTGTTTGAAATATATATAACAACAGGTAATTATATTTTTAATTTCGAATTACTTTGTATTTTTTAAGAGTTAAAATAATATACAAATACAGTAGTGCTTTCTGTAAGGTACATCTCTGTAAATATATATAATATAATATGTGTGTGTTATAAATAAATTCACATAAATGAGTAGCTATTATAACTGAAATGATTACCGAGTTAAAAGAAAACTAGGTTATTCTGATTTCAAGGAAATTATTTTGTATATATACGTATCCATAGTTATATAGTTAAGAGTAATGTATTAAAAAATTTTATCTTTAGATTAAATCGAAATAATGTTGTTGACGCGAAATTTTTTTTATAACAGAGCTTCTATTTCCGGAACGAGACATTGCACAACCTTCATTACTATTCCCAGAATTAAAAAAAAATTGTTGTTCATTTGTCTTGTTTATTGTAAATTTTGATTCCGTTTTTCTGAATCATCATGTTAAATTAATATAACAGAAGTGGTTTCAGATTATTTTTTTTCTCCTTTTTCGTACATCAAGAGAAATTTAGTAATACTGTCTGTGGTAATTATATTTTTATAAATAATTGTGTTATTGCTGATTGTGATGAAGTATCGAAAAGGCATTTTATAAAAATTCTTTCAGAATATTTAAAAATTGTGAATTAGGTCAGTAATAAGTGAATTATCTCAATGTTTTCTTCTTCTTTGATGTAAAGAGAGATCAATTTAGTAATATTATTTTTGTATTATAAATATATTTCCAAATGAGATTACATGTGATTATATTTAAATGTTATGAAAAATATTTCGAAATGACATTTTTTGAGGAAACTAAATTTTTTTGACTGAGACTATTTTATTTGACTGAGAAATATAATGTATTTTTTTTTTTTATTTAAATTTTTTTAGTTTTTTTTTTTTTTTTTTTGTTATTTTTTATTAGTGTTAATTTTAGTGATTATAAAGATCATTAATTTCTAAAGTTATATTAATAATATTAATGGAGAGTATTTTTTCTGTGGGAGCTGTATAAGTAGAACATTTTTCTTAGATTAAAAATTATGTAAATTCATTCTATATTTTGTGCGTGCTATGTACAGATGTATATGTGAGTTTGTTGAAAATATAAGTTAAAAAGATTTCCTAATTTTAATACTGGAAAATATACTTTATTAGGATATCCTATTCTCTATATAGTTATCAATTCTAGATATATTAAGCATAATTAAATGCAGAGTTCAAACGAAAGTAAAATAAGGGCTCTTTATTCTTCGTTTTAAATTTACGATAAGATTTTAGAAAATCTCAAACACATTGATTTTTAATTAAAATGGGTCAATTTTTGATGAATTCTAATTTTTTGTATGAAAGCAAAACACTCTATCTCAATTATCTTCATACTTCCCTTACTTAATTTAAGTATATTTCTAAAAATTTTTTAGAATATCTGAGGGAGGACGTAAAAAAACTATATGGTGCCCAATACAAAAGAAAGCAACTCGAAAATCAAGTCCACGTTAAAAAACAAGCTGGAAGTTTACTGAATTACTTGCAAGGTCCTAGAAAAAAGGAAGACGATATAGAATCGGATTTAGACTTTCATGAAGAGGATGTTGCAGTTGAAATAAATAGAACCGATAGAGTGGCACTGCTCTTATAGGAACTTCTGACAAAACCTACGATCACGATACTTTAACAATGATGTTTAGCTCAGATCCAGGAACTTGGCCAGCTATTCTATCAGACGCCGATAGATGTCTTTTGGTGAAAGAAGGACCCCCTAAGCCATTGAAAGAATATAATTTTCCTAATGACGCCACCGGTCGAAGATTTAGCTCATATTATTATACCAGAATTTTAAAAAACGGTGAAAAGGTTATGCGTAAATGGTTAGTTTATTCCATTAAAAAAAATTCTGTATATTGTTTTTGCTGCAAACTTTTTGGCGGTGTCGTTAGTTCTCTTTCCACAGAAGGTTTTAAAAATTGGAAGCACATCGTTGAAACTTTAAAAGAACACAAAACATCCAAGAACCATAGTCAAAGCCAAAAGTCTTGGATTGAATTTAGTCAGCGATTACAATGCTGTAAAACAATTGACAGCGACTCGCAAAGGCTAATTATTGCGGAGACTAATTATTGGTGCGAGGTGCTTCAACGCATTGTAGCAACGTTAAAAATGCTTGCCCCAAATTGTTTAGCCCTTCGTGGTGAGTGATAAATTATACGATTCCAGTAATGGTAATTTTTTGCAAATAATTAAACTACTTGCTAAATTTGATCCAATTATGGAGGAACATTTTCGAAGAGTGCTAAAAAATCAAGAAACTAAAGTACATTATCTAGGGAAAAATATTCAGAATGAATTAATTTCACTTTTACACGAGAACATTAAACTACAAATTGTTCATAAAATTAAAAACAAGCCAAGTATTATTCGATAATTTTAGACTGCACCCCTGATGCTAGTAAGATCGAGCAAATGACCTTTTTGGTAAGATATGTATGTATTGAAAAATTTAATTCCAATGAAGTTAAACGTTAAAATTAATGAGAGCTTTTTAGGTTTCCTTCCAGTTGAAATATCGACTGGAAAAGAACTTTCAAATTTAATAGTTGAGAAGAAATTGGGGCTAAATTTGCTAGATATGCGTAGGCAGGCCTATGATAACGGAGCCAACATGAGAGGTGAGAAATCAGGGGTACAATCTAGAATTAGGACGTTAAATCCACGAACAATCTATGTACCATGTAGTAGCCATTCGTTAAATTTGGTCATTAATTACATGGAAAAAGCATCATTAGAAGCCTGTAATTTTTTTAATATAGTTCAAAAAATTTATTTTTTTCACCATCAACTTTTCGTTGGATCATATTATTAAAATATATAAAGGGCATAACTTTAAAACCTTTAAGTACAACTCGCGTTGGGAAAGCCAAATAGAGGCTATTAAGCCCTTAAAGTATCAATTAGGAGGCATTTATGATGTTCTGTTTAGTATTTATAATGCTGAAATTGACAACTCTATAAGAGATGAGGCCTCTGGATTATTAAATTCTATTAAACAATTTAAGTTCTTATGCTCCATCACTATTTGGTATAAAATCTTAAATTGCATAAATCCGATAAGCAAGTTATTGCAAACAAAAGATTACGATCTACCATCCGCTATGGAACTCTTTAAGAAATTGTAAGGATTTTTTTAATGATCTTCGATCGGATGGGGCTTTTGCTGAAATGCTCTGTGATGCAAAAGAACTGGCCGACGAGACTGATATCCCTGCTAATTTTGAGGTCACGTCACAGAGTTGGTCGCAAAAATGTTAATTTTGATTACGAAGTACGAGATGTGTGATCCGGTAGAAGATCCTAAATTAAAATTCAAGATAGTTTTATTTTTTTACAATTGACCAAGCAATTAATGCCTTGGAATGCAGATTTAATTTAATGAGTACCCATAGTAATTGTTTTCAATTTTTATATAATATATATGATTTAAAAGATACCCCTAAAAATTTAATAATTAAAAACTGTAAAAATTTAGAAATGATGTTGACAGATGGAGAATCAGTAGATATAAATGCGCTTGATCTAGCAGATGAGATAATGTCAGTTTCATCATTATTAGGAAATAAAGAAAGCCTAATAGAAGTTTTAAAATTTATTTCAGTTTTAGAATTTGCGCCAAATCTTGCCATCGCATTAAGAATTTTACTTTCTTTGCCAATAAGTGTAGCAAGCGTAGAGATGAGTTTCTCAAAATTTCTTACGGTCTACAATTCTTCAAGAGAGATTAAATGGTTCAGCTACATTGGCAATCGAACATAAAAATAAGTGATTTGAAGGAATTAATCGTAAAGTTAAAAGTCAGAAAAAAACACTTCTCATTTTTTGTTATCTGTTTGAATTTTAATAAATATATATACGTATACTGTTATGCTACTTTTTCTTTGCAAGAACTATTCAAGTTTTATAGGTGTGTATTTATGAACAATTAATATATTTAAAATTTTTATACGTTGTGGAGAGGGGCGGCATTTTTCATTTTTGTCCGGGACGGCAAAACTGCTAGAGCCGGCCCTGATCACGAAATAGGAAGATAGGTATTTAAAGAGAGACACCCAAGGTGCGAGTAGTAATAGGGAAAGACGAGATTGGGATGCTCGTCGGAGATCTCCCGATGATCGTAGAAATAGAAATTGGGAAGATGCAGGGGTCATTGATCGACAAAATGATAGGAGATAATTACAGAAATACATACGGGAATAGACCCCAGAGGAACCAGGTTAACCAAGGGTTCGAGAACAGGAATCGGATTGACAGAAATGATCATGGGTTCAAGAATGGTGGTGGACGGTTTTAAGGGGCTGTTTTCGGATAAACCGGGGCTCACTCATGTATTAAATCATGAAATTGACACTGGGGATAAACCATCAGTAGTTTAGAGACCTTATCGGTACGATAAAGTAAAACAAGGGATTTGACATTCCAATGTCAAATCTCACCAATAAAATAATTAAATCATCTTCAAACTAAGTATGAGGTGATGCATCTAAGAGATGCCACGCGCCTATGGATGGAACTTTTTGAAGCGCGCCTAGCGAAAGATTAAATTTCAGATGATTAGGTTCATTGCGAAGGAAATGATGCACAGATAATCATCATAATTATAACAGTTTATTTCGCTTATTTCTTCACTAAAATCCACCGAATTCCAATTAAAATTTAAAGTGTGTGTGTGCGAGCCAGATTAAAAAAAATATCTTCACGCAACCGCTATGCACAATGGAATACGAGTTTTTGTTAAATGGTTAAGCCGATGCAAATATTTGCAGCCATATCTGTCTATACGATTGACGCAATCAATCCACAACAGAACACAAGCTCCCCACATGACGAAATTGGTCACGTCCTACAAGTCTCCTTAGCTCTGGCTACAAACATCTCCTTCCGATAGTCTTCACTCAGAACGCTCATCATGTCACTATATTCAACCGTGACAATTTTTGGATTTAATGGAAAATTGTGTTTTAAACTAGGAGTGCATAGACAAAAGTGTAAAAAAAAAAAAGCACAATGAAGAAAAGATACATACACAAAAAAACTCGAATGATTATTCATCTATTATATTTTTACATATAATCAAAATATAAAACATGTAAAAAAAAAATGATGCATTAAACTTTAATAGACTCAACTTGAACAGTGATCAAAAGGAATTCTTATCCTTAACTTTCAATGATTCCACGCAGCCAGTTTATAATTCTATATTTCTGAATGAAAAAAAAAATTCAGAAATACTTCTAGAGGTCAAAAAGTAGGAACACGTTGTTACATTAATATCGTGTGTGCCATCTCCTCTGACTTTGATGACAACTATTATTCTTCTAGACATGAACTCTATAAGTTGATGAGGAATATTACTCATGCTAACGAACGACAGCTCTCGATTCCCTCATATTAGTAGAGAGAGTTGATGTTTCAGAACTTTTAAGAAACCTTTCAATCGCACAGACATCTCCCTCAATTGAATTAAAATCGGGTGACTGAGAGAGTCACTGAAATTCTAAATCATGTTCCTCAAAAAAAGATAAATTTTAGCCCGGTGACAGGATGCGTTATCCTGCTAAAAAGGGCAATGATTATCAGGAAACATTATGATCATAAACGGATGTACGTAGTTAGCAACAATGTAAAAGTTGGTGCTGACATTGATGGATGTTTCCAATGGAGCTCAGAAGGGTGATTAAGGGTAGTATTTGCCTAATGTATACAAACTACTCCTTGGAACAGTTGTCATCATGGGGCATGCCACCTCCATGGCTTCATGCTATTTTTCCCCACACATGGATTCTGCCATCACAGTCATTGGAGAAGGAACTCATCAGACTAGAAAACATCTTTCCATTCATTAAATGTCGAATTTTACACAGTTATGTTAAGTTAGTTAATTTTATAGAACACAAGAACCACTTTTTCGGGTTTTTTTAGCGAAATCGAAGAGACATTTAAAATAAAGTTTTTAAAAACAAATATGCTTTGTGATGATCCTGAGTTGTACTATGCTGTAATTTGTTGCACCATCTGATATCTTTTTCTGTTCATGAGCGATTCTATCCACCAAAAGTTTTCCAAAAGGTTTAACTACCATTTTTAGAAGACTCGATATACTATTGTACGAGAAAAACCAAGATTAGAGGCTTCGGAGGTCTGGAACTGTCCCTTCTGACGTCCACAATCATGCTGCATTCCAAAAGTCACTCAAATCTCTAGCTCTTTCCCCATTAACAGGTAAATAACAATATTAACTGATGCTTTTGACCAGAAAAAAAAGCTTTTTCATCAGAAAATCTGATTTATTATGCCAGCACACGTGCTTGAAACCATTGCATTTTTAGAGAACGGTTACTCAAAAATAAGAATTTACTATTCACCATAAAAACATTTTTATACAATTGAAATAATAAAAAAAATTACTATTTCCAAAGACAATCCCATATAAATAGTGAATGAGAAATCTTAAATTTACATTGCTTTGATTTTGCATCATGGTAAAGCTTGTTGACATTCTTTCCGATGAAATAACTAGAAAATTTGTAGATTTAAAAATATTATCATTGAAAGGCCGAACTTTTTTTTATTATGTATAATGTTTTCATACTCCTTTGAAGAACATCTTAGTCATTAGCACTTATATGTTTCAAAATAAGTTTACAATCCACATTAAAAGAACCAAAACTTTAATTTCACAAAAAATACAATAATATTGAACGATTGTATTCCATAAAAATAGATATTTTAATAAAATTAACCATTAATTACTATATGAATAGCTATATCAGAAAACCTACAAAGACTTTAATAATTCAAAGTAGCAAGCATAAAATGATTGATTTCAGAAGGGAAAAAAAGGCTGTTGCTGGATAGTGAAGTCAGCATATTATACATTGTAATATATAATCATACTCTCATGAAACAATGGGATGCAAACACAGAAAAATAATGTCTCGAACTGAATATTGTGCTTTAGTCAAGGAAAAGCAATTCAACTGTAGCTGTTTCAATTCCCAATGCCGATCGAAGTGTCTAGAGGAATATTCCAAGTAATCTACGAATGGTTGCCTTTAAGGGCGAAATAGGGTTACTTTAATTTCCCATCCCTTAGCGTGCAAAGATTTGTTATCTTCTAAAGTGGGATGACACTAAATCGTTAATAAAATACATACAGTCAGAAAAGTCGTTAAAAATTATTTTTATAAATTTCCCTATCAAAAATTATATTTATTTTATAAATTTGCCTATTTCTTATTTTTATAAATGTCCCTACTAAATTTTAGAAATATCATTAGTAATAATTTTTTTGGTAAAATTTTCGAAAAACAGTGATATTTTCACTTTCCTTATAATTAGCATTGAGTTCCATAATCCTAACTTTATTTGTATATAAAAAGAAATACCCCAGGGGTTCCACCTTCAAATTTCATACTTTACAAGAGAAATATATATAAATATATATAATTATAAACTCTCAAATAATATTATGGTGCTATCCTTTTATCCTTGATAAATCATTAAAATTAAGCACACAATCATAATTTGGTTAAGATTTAATTCATGAGTTGTATTTATTGAATTGTTTAATTTTTTCAAAAAATTTTTTAATTTTATTTTAAAATGAGATAAAACATAATACATAACTTGGAATTGAATATGAACAAACCGTTAATAAAATCCTAAGTTAAATATTAATGTATGTACTGAATAATACATGCCATGAAACATAAAATAAAATTTTCTTAAAAATTTTTTTTTAAAAAAACAACAACACAATTTCAGATTTTATTGTACATATAACCCTCTTATAATATGAACAAAGGGAGAGAGGATCAGTGATCGAAATGCTTGAGCCATTTTTGTTTTTGTTGGGAATTCTCAGCAGAAAACTTAATAGTTTATATTTAATTTTATGTGAGGCATCTTTCAATGTGTTTGATATTCCTATGCAATTTTTTTTCAGTAATACTTTCTGTCTGACTGCTTACATAAGTTATCTACATTTCAATTTTCATTTAGATTTACAGTAATATTTCATTAGTAATATATTCATAAACAGAAAGAGCATTAAATGAATCAAACATAAGAGTTCTGCTCCTACAGCTTTGTCCAACAGAAATAACTATTCTGTGAATCCTAACAATGATACAGCTTCGTTATTGTTATAAAAGATATTTTAAAAATAAAATTACATCAGATAAAAAAAAAATTAAAATGGTAGTTATGTAAAATCTCAATGGGAATTTGAATCAGTCAAGAATTCTTTTCAAATTTGAATTTAAAAGTATCAGAAGGCAGGGCAGGTGGCAAGCAGTTTAAAATGCATTATTCTTCTTATAAAATACTTAAAAATAACTCATTTTGCTCATATGTTTATACATAATATATTCTAAAATGGAAGAATCACATTTTTTTTTATTTAAAAAAATATAATTATATTCAGAAGATAATCTTGAACATTAATACATAAAGCAAATAATTTTTAACTATTTTCTTCTCTTGCTCTATATGACTGCATATCCTTCATGTATATATTCTTTGAAAGATTGTTTTCCCTTCAGAAAAAAAGACATGCATGGATACTTTAAAAATTTTATTCCTAATTATTAACAGCATTTTTTTTTTTTTTTTTTTGAAAATTTCATATTTTAGAATTTTGGTTAAAATTATGAACCATATTAATTTGTTGCTATAATGCCTAGAATACAAAGAAACAATTGTAATATACACAATGCTTAAATTCATCCAATACACATGTAGAATAAGATCTTTTAACAGAAAAGTACCAATAAAAAAGTAATAAAAGAAAAAGATACTAGTGAATTTTATATTGGGCTTGCTATTTTGATTTGTTTTTAAACATTATTTCTCTTTTAAAATTATACTTCATATTGTTTTATATATTTTCAGCATATAAATATTCTGAATTATGATTAAAAACAAATGTTAATCTCATTATTAAAATAAAATCAAACATTAAACGATTAATAATGTGATTAGAAATAAATGTTTTTGCTAAGGCCTTCTTGTGAAATAATTTTTATAGCTATTATACTTTATAAAATAAATATTATTTGAAATACTTCAATGACCGTATTTAATATTCAACATCAGTATTTAAATATGTACATCACATACAAGCTTCATTTTAAATATTTAAAAATATGAATTCATTACTTTCTAACAAATGTTAGTGATTCAAATAATCAAATGTAGAGATCACGCGTATAATAAAACATATCAAACTAACATCTCATACATTTTATAACAGTATATAATTTGTCAATGGTATGATTTGTTTTGCATATATAAATCAATCTATAAACTGTAACAATTTCATACATCATAAAATAAATTTAATTTCATTAATATAAGTTTCAAAATATAAATTTTATAAAGCAATTTTAAAATGAGATAAAAATGCAAATACATATAATAAGTATATCAATAAAGTTTTTTAATTTATACTTATTTATTTAAAAAAAAAAAGAGTAAGAAATGAATAATCACTTTTGAAATTAATTCTTTTACATTATATACAACAGATTTAACACACATTAATTAATATAATAATGATATTAAGGAAAAAACTAATAAAAAATACCCCAGAGTTTAGCTTCTATAAAAAAAAAGAATCTTTGATCCATTAATTTGTTTAAAAACAGATTACAAACCTCTTTTTATCAACTAAATAACTGGGTTTTTTCCATAAGAGCAAAAATCAAGGTCATATATTTGATGTTTAAGAAAAAATACCTCAATTGTGCTTGAATTTTTTAAATGTAATGAACAAAAATGTTGGATTTTATAAACTTGATACTCTTATAATCTTTTTATATTTAATTTTCTCCTGTTTGTGGATACATTTAATCTAAAAAACTGTTTTAAAAACATTCGAGCTTTAAACTGGAACAACAAAACACAACAATGAGATGATTTTTCAAGAAATAAATTGTTCAAAATTTCTACAATCACAGTAATAAATACCTTAAAAATAAATTAAGCTTATGCAAGAAACCAAAAATCATCCCACACATTTTCATAGTTATTCATTGTAGAAATCTGACTGAAATCTTTCATTGTCTATAAGAGTCTTCATGAATAACTCTGGTTTCCAAACTCTATAAATTGTCATGTGTGTACATTTATTAACTAGTTAACACACAGTCTTATTAGTTCATATTTATAATTTTCACCTGATCATGATTCCTACAATCATAGTTCAGGTTTTGATGACTGATGATCAACAGAAATATTTTTAATTTCATCTTTTTGTGATTGAGATGTATTAGTAGCTGGGACCAAATATGAACTTTGATTATCTGAAAAGACAGGTGGCATGGTAATATTCATAGCTTTATTTTTGTCTGGTGTTTTTGTTTCCTCAAGATTTGAAGGCCAAGATACCTGTTCCACTTTATTGAGTCTTTCACTCAAAGCTCTCAAAGCAATTTGCCTATAAAAATAATACTAAATCAATCAAACACAATATTCAATCTTTTTGTAATGTAATACAAATATATCAATATTAGTAGTAAAATTTGTCTAGTATAGGATATTTTATATACACAATGTATAACAAAAATAATATATTCATAGTCAAAAGAAATTAGCTAAAATCATTTATCTTATAATCATGTTCAGAAGTCTATTTGAAGTAGATTTAATACGTATTTATGATTCATCATTTGTGACTATGTGTGAAAAATGTAAGGCCAATTTTCAAACAATTAAACTTCATAGTTACATAATACAGAATCAAACAAGCATGCAAATATATATATAAGTCGCAGAAATAGTTTTGGGATATTCAAACAGTATCTAGTTGAGATAGTATACTGACAGGTGCAGAAGATAAAATAGAAAATATGATCTTTAAAATACAACAGAACAAAATTATCTTTGAATGTGGTACAGTTATAGGAATCAATAATCATGCTTAAAAAAGAGAGAATTTTATTACAATTTTATTATCATTTAAACAATTTGGAGGAAAAGTTTACTGAAAAGAGTAAATTGGAACATTTCAAATAAAAAATATATCTTTATCTGCAACCAATAATTTTAATTCAAAATGCCAAAATTTGGGTAGCATTTATACACAAAATATAAAATTTTAAAGATTTTTTCAAAAATACTAATTTTTTTTTTTTTGTTTAACTTAAGTGTCAAAAAGAGGTTGGTTGATAAAGGTATAAAAGAGTAATTTGAAATAACAATGAGATTCATGTTTTAGATCATTTTTGTTTTCAACACAAAATAAAAAGACAGATATATATATATATGATAGTTAATTATTATTTTGTTAACTTGGGATTATATCATTAAAAATTAATGTAATATTTAAGAAGCATATGAATAGCATTCACTATAATTTCCATGTATCATGAACTTAAAAAAAAATAGTTCGATCATAATGATCAAGAATATTAATTAAAAAAAATACAGAAAAAAATTTTTTTTTACATTTTATTAATATTAAAAAGTAACATCATAACATCCCTCTCAATAGCAAGTAAAGAATTTAAAAAAAGTTGAAGCATCAAAATACATTACTTTAACAAACTAAAAGTCATTGGGGGGGGGGGGGGGGGGGGGGGGGGGGGGGGGGGGGGGGGGG
>BMAV01026567.1:434-18909 GCA_019973955.1 Trichonephila inaurata madagascariensis | reverse complement strand
TTTAAGAAACAAACATCCTCTTCAACCAAAGGAAAGCCAATAAGTAAGTGGTAATTAAATACCAGTTTTGAAACGATACGAAACACATTTTTTGATTTTGAAGTGCATTCTTTTTATGTATGCGAATTTATATTATCTTGTTTTTGGTAGCATTTTGTTTTCACTCTTTTCTTTAAATTAAATTCTCAACATGGACTTTGTTTAATTGAGTAGCCAAGAAAGATTTCCTGTGTGTGTGCTGGAAAGCTTCTATTTAATTAATTTAGTTAGTTAATTCTTAATTTTTTAGTTGCTTGAAAATTATTGATGATTTATTTGGTTTACTGCAATTTAAGAAGGGTGTTTGATAAAAATACAAATTAAAATAACAGTAGTATTTATATATATTTAAAGGAATTTTTTGGATACATTCTACAAATTTATATATTTCTGTTTATTTTGTACACATAATCTTTACAAGCACTGAAACATTTGTCCCAGAACAACACTAGCTTTAACATCTCTTAAGAGTAATACTGCTTTTCAAGTCGCTGAAGTGAGTGAATGAGTGTTTATTAACATTATAAAGCTATACTTGAACAATATCAAGTTGCTTTAAGTAATCTACAAACGTCTTGTATTTTTTCTGGATTGGCAAAGCATTGCCCTACCAAAAAATCCTTCAAAAACCTGAATAAATGATAATTCAAGACAGCTAAATTTTAAACTTATGAAAGATATTGCAAGACATTTTAATTCAGCCACATCAACAATAGTTGGGTTTGATTTGATGCATGGTTCATCATGCCAAATGAATGGTTCCCATCATGCAAAAGTTTAACAATACAAAATCATTTTAGCCTTTGCCTTCTTATAGTGAAATGCAATTTTGGATCTACAAAAATCTGAAAAACTTATACACCTCCCATTTTAAATGCTTTTTAACTACACACATTACTGTGTCTTGTCATGCACCAGTAACTTTAACATTGGATTCCTCTTGTATTTAATATTATCTATTGATATGTTTATAATGCATAAAAAATGTAATAGAGTTATTTTAAAACTTCATTCGCTCACTAAGGAAATACATCTCTTTTGCAAACAGCATTTAATTTCCCAAACAATTTACATGAAATGATCAATTTAAATAAAGTTTAAGATATATTTAGATTTATTAAGCAATTTGTCCTTAATGAACCAATTATGTGGGAAAATGTGCAATAAAGGTTATTTTTGTGTTTTAAAATTTTACATAATTAACAAATTATCATAATTTATTACAAATAAGTAAAATAACACTTGCAGAAGAGAACATTTTTTGAAAATACAATACTCTTTTAAAATTGGCAGAACAAGCATCTGAGTTGTTAAAACTACAAAGCAAATAAGGCAAAGAAATAATATATTAGATTTTTCAGTAATTTAAAATATCACAATCCCACATTAATTACAAAATCAGTTTTGAAGGAACTTTAACCATTTTTAAAAATTACCCTAAAAGTTTTCTTTACATGAAATGGAATTTACAAGAACTGTTTACTTAGGAAAGATGAGGGGAAAAAGAATGTGTTTTAAATTTAAAGGGTTAGCTTTTTAAATTTTTCCATAATTTTTTTCCCATTCTTAATATAAACTTAACATAGGAATGATGATACTTACAAAGGATTCTTTTATCACAAAAATTCGACAACATTTAAGAGACATAAAGCAATTTAGTGATGACTTATTCTGAAAATTTAATTCACAATCTAATAATGAAATTATCACTTTCTAATAAGTCTAATACTAATAAGAGACACTAGTTGAATATGACAGTGTTCTTTCCTTCCCTAAGATATATCAAACGAAAACTCTCCAGAGAATGAAAAACTAAGTTACAATAATATAATATCATAGTATTTTCAGTACTTCTATCATAATACCTATAACAAACACAATATTAATCATAAAAACACACATCATAACCTATAATAAATGCTATGACTTTATACAAGAAAAAGTTAAGTTAAATGAAGCACAATGAACTTTGCTCTTTATAGTGTGACAAAATGAGATTTGTGAAACATGAATATTTTTGCATAGAATAAAATATTCACAAATGTTATAAAGAATTACTTCACACATTTTACAAATTTATAGAAACATTATTTTGCCCACTTTTTGAAGTATTTTGGTTCAATGAAAATTTTCTAAAAATTCAGAGCAGTAGCCGAAATTTAGAACAGTTGTCAGTTTTTGTAGATACAAACACACTTCAGACATCAGCATAACAAATATATTATTTTGAGATTTGAGCAGAATAAATGTGATACCCCACTTTCAGCAAGCAATCTTGCCCAAAACCTAGACTAAAAGTTTCAAGCATCATGCTAGAAAATTATGATTCTACAAATGAGGTGAATATACTTAATTTGATTAAAAAAAATTTAAATGGTTGTTACTCAAACAGAGAAATAATTTTTCATGATGCATTTAGACCAAAATTAACTTCCTACATAGTTGTTTTTCACACATGTTAATTATTTTTGAATTTGCAATAAGACTAAAAGCATATTGCATCCCATTTTGTTATTTTTCAATTACTAATCAAATTAAATTAATTATAAAACATAAGAGAAAAAAGAAATCACACTCGAGCCCCCTTGGAAACAAATTACAAGAATCTATCACAAGTTTACAGCAAAGAATTATTATTTACAAGTAAATAAAATTCACACAAATTCAATATAAGGATAAAACTAGACTGGCAATGAAATATATACGTAATAAGTATAAAACAAACTGCTCTTGCAAATCTAACCATTGTCCCCCCCCAACAGTTGTTTAAATGATTTATTACTTGATTCACATTCTCCTTTGAAGCAACAAAAGGGTTATCGACAGCATTTCCTTAAAGTGTAACATAAAAACTTCTGTATATGGTCAATGTAAACAATGTCTGGAAATCACTTCTAAAAATTCTGACATAATGCCAAATAATTCTTTTTTAGGTAATAAAAAGAGCTTCAGAAATATAAATTTAAAACGTTACCTTCTCCTTTCAGCATCATGAGGTTCTGTTCCAGGAATGTTTAGAATGACTGAAGTTGAAGTAGCTAAATTATATTTGCGAATAGGTTTTTTGCAGAGTTTAACATATACTAAAAATCCAAAAACAGCATTTGATATAACTATCAATGGTGGTTGAATAACAGTTGGGAAGAAACTGAAAAAAAAAAAAAAGAGAAATTTTAAAACTGTAACTAAGAAACATAATGAATCAAACAAAAAATATGGTTACATTTTATGTAAATGAATTAAAATAAAAGGATTTTGGATTATTTTTCAATAATGTTCATTTGGACAAATACAAAAATAGCATTTTCTGAAAAGGCAATGACTTTTCCTGCTATTTTATTTCATGAGATAAAATTGAATCTCATGAATCTGTTACAAGGATTTCCAATGCAACATAAATAAAAAAACTGCATTAATTTTTTAAAAAAAATTGTTTGACACGGAGTTTGTATGCATGAGAATAATAAATAATTATAAAGTTTTTAATGACAATTGCTTTCATAGAAAATCCTTCTTCACTTTCCTGTAATTTTACATATGTTAAAGTAAACCTTATTTAAGCAGAAAAAAAAGTTCATTAAGAAGTACCTTACAGTATAACACTCCAATTTCTTTTGAAATACAGCATTCGTTTTAGACAGGTCTGTAGAATGATAAACCTGCCTGAATTTTTATATTCATTAGTTAGTGCTAACACACTTTCATGTTCATAAATTAATCCTTAATTTAAAAATGTTTCAATTATTTTGAAAAAATACTTTAACACAAAAATTATTATTTCTACATGAAAAATTCATATCTGAAACAAAATGCCCTTTCTTCCTGTTCTTGCAAACAGCTTTTTCCTAGATCTAGAAAGAAGCTAATTTTGTCAGAGATTTCTCTGGTAGAACAGATTCTGTTGCATCTAGTACCAGTATCATTAAAAATGTGCAGCATCTTCCAATTCAGAAGACAATCCCTGGAATTTCTACACCACAGAAATAACAAGTAATAATTTACAAAAAAAATATCCATACTGCTAATTTCTTTTACAAATATCATAAAACAATTTTTATGCACTACAAATATACACTAAATAGTGATTTTCTTTATAATTCTAAACCTTATCAAAGCTGTAAGGTAAAAAGTAGACTTCTACAAAGAGTTTTTTAAAAAAGTGCTCCAATTTTTTTATGCAACAAACCACATTTAAACAATGGGTTTTTTTTGTGTGATGCTCTTCACATTCCAATAAAGAACAAGCACAGCTTAAGCTAACACACAATTGGTTCTTAGGAGAAGATCAGATAGTATTTTTTGACACAAATTTTGAGGGTAAGGTAGAAACTTGACATCTTGAAAGTCAGAACTCACGAGATTTTAAACAAGCCTGAAGCAGATATTGTGTGATAACAGGTGTTATTTCCAATTGGGATATCCAGAGATCAATAGCTGAAATTTTTAATTCAGTATACCCATTCAACACAAAATATTGTATCATATTTTTGGAGGTATGGCCAAATCCATTTCATACTGAAACTTTATAAGTGAAAAGTGAGAGCTCAGAAATGTGTACGAGAACGGTCCTGTAGTAACAGGTGTTGATGGATGGAGGAAAGCAGATGAGATTGGGTTTCCATAGCATACACATGTCTAGCATATTCTCTTGTCACTGGGGGGATACTTTGTAGTAACAGGTGTTGATGGATGAAGGAAGGCAGATGAGCTTGGGTATGTTATTCCTCTTTCAACAAGAACTTAGTTGGGAGTAGTGTATTTAATGGTATTTTTTTTTTAAAGTTCAGATTAGTAATGTTTTATCCTGTAGTATCTGGCAATGAAAAGATCAGATGATGGAATTAATGAGTTGCCTTAGCAAAGATAAAACAAGTTTGGAGAAGTAAAAAATATAACAACGGAGTGAAGGAAAAAAGATGTTTAATGTTTTCACCTTCTGAAATGGATGTAAAATTATTTCATTTATACTATATTTTAATCATGGTATAATCAACACACCATAGTCTTACTCAGATTATAAACAATGTAACAAACACATGTGTACATTAGCAGCACCAAAACTTGAGCATCAATCTGCATTGCATATTTTAAGTAAATACAACAAACAATGATACTATTTTTACTTAAAATATCAACTTTTATTTAAAATATTAATGCATACATACATTGTTGTGCATTGCAATAAGGTATTCAATTTTTAATGCAACGAGATCAATTAATTACATTAATTTTAAAAAAACTAGGGACTAGTTTGGGAACTAGTTTGATATCACGGGGCAAGCGCCTTGTTGTTTATGTTCACCAAGATGGGCAATAACATTACAATATGGTTACCTCGATATTTTGGCAGTTTTTGAATATTGCAAGTTTCCAGTACTTTTTAATTGATATTTATTGTTAATAGTTTTATTTTATAATATAAAAATAGAATTATTATTATATGTAATAATCATATAATATTCATTATTTATAATTGTTTTTTATTATATTTATTTATAAATATTATTACATATTATTTTATTTATTTATAATTATTATGTTATATGAGTATTATGAATAATTTTTATATTACAATACGATGGTTTTATTCTTTTTTATAATTGCTATTAAATTATATATGATTATTATTATATATAATTATTATTAAATCATACAATATGAATATTATATAGAATTACTATTAAATTATAATAAAAAAGATTGTTATTATATACTGCATAATATTATTAATACATGTAACTTTTTATTATATTGTTATTTGATTGATCTTGGTTATTCTCAATCTCATCCTATATTCTTCTTATGAAGTATATTTCAATGTACTACAAAACAATTTTTTAAAATTATCTTCCTGACAATTTGATACCACTAGGCCACCATCTTGCATTCGATTCCAGCGAAAACAAACGCTGCTTGGCGACATGCCCCGTGATATCAAACTAGCACTAGAAACACTAGGTTCTTAGAAAATGAAAATTGCTAATAATCAGAGGACAAATATATTTATATTATATAAATAAAACCATGATATAATTTTAACACTTTAAAATACATTCAATTTTAGGAATGTTTATTCTGAGCAGGTTTTAAAAAGGAATGGCTCCTGACTGCTGCCTTTAGATCTTAAACTACTTTATGCCTTTGTTTTCATGCATGCTTAATCCTTGATACTCATTTTTCTTATTTCTAATGTAAAAAAATAGTTTCTGAAAACTTTTTTTTTTTTCATTTTACAATCATTAAACTAAGCTAAAATCAGTGGCACAACAGCCCATGGCCAATTTTGCCCAGAAAAGGGTTTGAACCCCAGACCTGCAGCATTAAAGCATGATACACCATCACTCAACCACTGGGCTTCTCATTTATTCTAAGTCTGCAAATAAAAATAATTGTTGGTTTGAGAAAACCAAAATAATTACACAAATTTTGATATTTATTTGTTCTAGAATCATGAAACCAAACACATAGAAAAAATGCCAATTTTTGATTTGTACTGGTTGATAATATAAATAGGTGGCATTGTTTTTTTTAATATTAATATAAATGAGCTATTTATTATTAAAATTACCATCACTTACTATATTGTGCCATCTTGGTAACTCTACTTTGATACACTAGATATGGTAAACCTAACTATTTCTGGAATTTTCGTTTTTTGACATTTTGAATTTCGTCATTGGGCACCGGGCTGGAAGTATGGCTGCGCATGCGAGTGAGTATACCTTAAAATTTTTTACTTTGTTTAATGCGAAAGGTAAGAAAAATTGACTGAATGGTGTATGAAGGAAGGATTGATTACTTTGAATTATGAATGTCCTAAATGCAAGGAGCGAATGGGATTATACGAATGAAAGAGTGTTGTTTTGGATGGATTTGAATGGAGATGTTGAAAAAAGGCGTGAATGCACATGATGTTTGCAGAAGTATAAGAAAGAATTCGTGGTCTGCTGTTACACTGTACAATCCACTCAGAAAAGATCAGCAGAGTAAGAAAGTAAGTGCTGTTTTTATTATTTTTTATCTTAAATATATTTGATTAATTTCTATACTGTTTACATATATTTTCATTATGCATCCACCTTGCTCGCTACATTCACTTGCCACCATTGTCATTTTCACTTGGCGCCATCTCGTTCTGGCTTGGCGCTTTTTTTCGGTTTGTCGCCTAGGGTGCGGGCTCTCCCAAGATTTTACCGAATTTAGCATATTAGATAACATCACTAATGTTAACGTTGGTGACTATTCAGAAAAGAAGTCACCAATCCATGGTCCCTATAACCAATAATTTTAATGATAATAAATGCATTAGAATTAGATGGTCAACTATTCATATGAAAATAGATTTCTTACCTTAACCCTCCAAGCGGTCTGCACGTAAAATCCCGTCATTCCAGAGATGCTTTTTCTGCCTTCAAGCAAGATTCCCAAAAGCGGCCGAGCCACATTCTTAAAAATACGGCTCAACCGCTTTTGAGAACCCCACCTGACGGCAAAAAAATACGTGCAGTGCATTTTCGAAGCATCTCCAGAATGGAAAAACTTTACTTGCAGACCGCTTAGAGGGTTAAAGAGTTCACATGTATAAAACCTGTAATATGATCAAGCTGTTTTGCATTTTCATCAGTTATTAAAAAAGGTTTATTCACCTTCAGAAAATTTTTTTAAAATACTAATCAAAACCATTAAGGAAAATACACTGGCAAAGGAATTCATAAAATATGCCTTAATTTTTCAGTAATGTAAAATTATTTTATCACACACACAGATAATGCTAAAATTTGTAAAATTAGAACATTAGTATAAGTACACTCAACTCTTTTTTTTTACACAATTTGGAAATAACATGGTTTACCAATATACATTTAACACAAATTTTTTGTTCTAGCCTGATTCAATCAATTTTTTAAAATTTTAATATAGACAGTGTAATTAGAAGACAGTCGGTTTATGCCCACACATGCATAAGTGACTTGGTGAACTTCATGGCTTGATACAGCTTGAGTTCAAGGAATACCCAAATACAGATAATTAATTCACAAGGGCATGAAATTGGCTAGAAGTATGGAACAACATTTTCTTACTCATGATCCTGACATAGAGTGTGCATTAAAATTTCAATGTAATATTGAGTTTTATGTAGCAGGTTATCAAGAATTATAAAAGAAGAAATCAAAAGAATAGCAGCTAATAACAGACTTTGTTACAAGAAGAAAATCAATGGAAACGTTAATAATGAACAAAACTATTCATCTGAATCAAAGCCAATGACTTGATAGCATTTTTTATCCACTTTGTAATAAACATGCATGCTTGTTACCAAGTAGCAATGAATAATTGTTAGTTAGTAGTTTTATTTCTAATTTCAATTTAAACTATTATAATATGTTCTATATACTTAGACTGAATTTTTACAGTACACATAAATTTTAATTTTTTTTTTAATAAAAATGAATTGTTTTTGTTTCATAAATATGCAACATAGATTTCATTACTGATGTGTAACATCTTTCCTCTCGGTTGCTGGATATTTGTTGGGAGTGATTTCGTGAAAAGGGATGGATGTGTGTAACAGGATGTGACGTAAGTGCGCGCTACTTCATTTGACCAGAGTGTGTGGCTGTTTTTTCGCTACCTTCACATGGGAGTCCAACCAAAGCTATATGGCCTTGCTTCAACTTTAGTAGCCATCAAGCACTTGATTCTAAATCCGTTAGTCATGATATTGGGGGACATAAGTGTGGCAGAATGCTTATTTGAAAATGGACAAACAGTGACTTCGGTGGTCGTACACATTTCTTCGAATCAAACAGTTAAAAAAAAGCGTGTGTGCTTATGACCACACCATAGAAGTGATAACTTCAAATTTTGTAATGTTATTTCAGGGATTAGTTAGGTGAATAAAAAGCAAGGGGATATTATATTAGTATTATCATATAAAATTATTTATTCATATGTCTGTACACATTAAGTAATATTTTTTGCTAAATATACATATTTGTTAATTAATTGTATTCTAAGAAAGAAACAATAGGTTTATGGTAGCTGAAATAGGTTATAAATACTTTAGATTCAAAATTATTCAAATATCTAAAAAAAAACTCTATCAAGCGTTGTACCGTACTTTGTTGTGCTTTCATTTGGGTCATTGTTTTCCTTGTTTGAGTTGGGCTAGGGAAACTTATGCCCTGAAAGGAACAGGGCATGACAGCTTTTTGATGACGTGACGAAAGGAAGGAATACTGCACTACTCGCAGTCGCTGTCAATAATATAAAGCTTATGACATTTATTTCTTTTTAGGTCATAGACTAATATTTCCACATTTATATTAATTTTTTTTTTATAATTCTCACTTAAAATATTTTCAGATAAAAGTTATGTATTAATACTTTAGAAGGATGTCTAATATTTTACAGGACAAAGGGACAAATATCACTTATGAAAGGCTCATAAGAATACAAGAAGCATCTAAGAAAAAACTTGACTCAATGTAAAATAAAAAAATTCCTGTTTACACTAATAATTAATCTTTATAAAACTGTTCTTGCATAGAAAAGCGTGTTTTTAGATGTATTCAAGCAAAGAAATCCAGTATTGATGCATATTAATAAACATAAAAGTATTATAAAAGTGCATTGAAATATATATATAAATATACACACACAAGTCTTAAAATTAGCTGATGTAAAACGGAAAATTTACAAAAATTTTTTTTAAAATAGATTTTATTAAGCTGAATATATTATTTTCACTGCCACCTTGTAAAGGAAAGCAAATAATAAACATGTTTTGATTTTACCTTAATATGATAAAAATATTTGTACATTTTTTTAAGTCTTAAGGGAAAATACAAAATAAATCAAAAGTAAAATCATAATTACCGTTTGCAGTTTTAAAAAAATGAAGAACAATTGAAGAAATTGTATGTGTGTGTTTGCTGATTCGAAATTGCGTTAACTATCTCTCTTTGAAAAAGAGTATTTTTTCTGAAGGGTTATTTCAGCCCTCTTTTTATTAGCCCTTGGGCAGGTCATAAAATAAAGAATATGTTTCTGTTGGGAGGCTTTGCAGAGGGAACCCTTCCAGGGAACATTTTCCCACTGTGGTACTTTTACCAATAAAATGGACTCTGCCTGCTTTAGGAATAATCCGAATATTTTCACTGATTTTCTAAAAACTTTGTTGATGAGAAACAATTTACTATACGAGTAATTGTCTTACACCAGTCTAATGTTTAAATATATAAGTAAATGCAGAGAAATTTTTCAATACATATGTATAAAAAAAGGGAAAAAAATATTTTTTTAGTATAATACTTAATTTTTAATGATATAAAGAGGGAGAAGACTGGAGAGCTGCAAACGTCTCTTAAAGCACAGAGTAAAAAAGCAAACCCGCACAAAATATTTAGTAGCTTGGATTTATGAATCTTATTGACACGATAATTTAATAATAAAACTAGTAAACTGAAGCAGGGCGTGCACATAATTTTTTATGGGGGAGGAGGAGGGAATTAAGTTTTATTTTTTTTTTAAAAAAAAGAGATAAAAAGGGTTGAGCCATAATCTTTATGCTAAAGATTAAAAATCTGTTAGTGTATGGGGGGGGGGAAGAATTGAACCATCGGCATTCTTGTGAATAGATATCCTGCTTAGAATCTAAAGGAATTCATGATACCAAAAAGAGTGTTGTAGATTGCGATAAAGCTGTGCTTCTGAAACTTTCAATATTTGCGATCCAATTTTCAGTCAGAATATTCATCGCACCCCCCTTCTTATAGTAACAATGTGTTGAATGTAATTATAATGTACTTTGATGGTAAAATTATGATACAATACGACTTTAATTATAAACCATACTAATTATCAAGATACATATTAAGTTTTATATAAAATTTTGTATATGACAAGCCCAAGGGAATCACTAGTAATTACTAAACTTGTTTTTAATTGAATATTGATAAATTAACCATCAAATACTCTTTGTGCAGTACTGATTCATTTATATTAATGTGTATTATATCAGTGTGAATGTGTATTTAATTTTTTATTACATAAGAAAGTATTTTATTATGTAATTATTTGAAATTGCAATTCATTGTATTAAATTGCTAATTATTTTAAATATTTCATTTTCGATTTTTTGGGATATGATCACGCCTCCCCCCAAGTAGGGTTATTGTGCCCTTCTAGGTGGGTGCATTCCACAGTTTGAGAAACCTTGCAATAAAGATTTTATTTCAAGTTTTGAGAACAATTTAATAACCGTATGCATGAAACAAAATATTATTTGGGAAGAAAAGCCAAGTGATTTACATAATTTGGCTGATAGCGAAACGAAGAGAGATATAAAAATGAGAGAATTTAGATATAAAAAATGAAAGAAAATAATTGGGTTTTAAATAAACACTAAGCGGTAGTACGTATTCTCTGTAATTTTTTCTCCCTCCAATTTTTTGTGTCCTACGCATGCGCCTAGCATTCCTAAGAGGAAAAGAGGGCCTGTCTCTATCCAGAAGTCTAAAATATTTTGCCCTTTTGACATTTTCTGAATTGAAATTGATTTTTTATCTACAACAAATTTATATTTGTAATCGTAGCATTCGAATTTTATATTATAAACGCAATAACCCACTATGTACTTTAAAACTTGATACACTTATATTGAAATATCATCTGATTTATTTTTAAATTTCCTAGGGATTGTCTCTTTTGAAGTTTGAATCAACTGTTCATCTTTTGAGAAGCAAAAAAACCAAAACGTATGGTTGCCAAGTTTATAAGATGACCAGTTGGGCGCACAGCAATAATGATGCATTAGTATAAAATGAGTGCAGCTTTAGGTTAAGTAATTAATAATATTTTTAAGTTAATTAAGATTTGACAGAATAAACAAAACACTAATTTCACATTTAAACACTAATTTCTCATATAAAACAAAATATCTTAAATTTATACATAATTAGGGATGTTGGCATAAATGCATCAATTTAATATATCGTGCCCTCAAAACTAAAAAGAAGGAAATTCAATAATGACACAAGAATAAAGGGGAGAAAATACGAAGAATGGGTTGTCGGAGTACCCGTTTATGAGTGAGCATTGCTTTGGCTTCGGGGGGGGGGGGGGGCGAAAAGGGAATAAACACCCTGGGAGAATGTGCCTCTATTTTAGTCACGTGATTTCTTTTTAGGGATGGACCAATCTTGTTGGAGCATGTTTTCCGAATACAAGCGAAAAAAGCCGAAGGAGCGTTACATTCCCAAGCGTGACGTTCATTCAAGTTCACTCTCTAGCAAATCGCGCCAAAAGTTATCACTTCAAAATTAAAGATTTCCTGCATTTTGTACTTTAACCATATAACAAAGGTGGTTCTGCACTTTTATAAAAATTATCACTCGCCTCCCCTGATTTTGAGTGGTGTGATTTTAACTTTAACTTTAGTTTGCCAAAAGCTGAGCCACTCATATCTTTTATGAATGATGAACTCAAGCTCGAAATGAACACAAATTAGAATGTTTTGACTGCTAACAGTGATACTGTTATTGATGCTGTTTTTCATCAAAAATAAAATGCTGTTTTTAAATACTTTGAAATCACAAGTACACGTGTCATATTTTAGCTATCATAAGTCTATTGTCTCCACTCTTCCCCAAATTGAATAAGAATAATTATTTTTGATAAAATATTGCATTACTCCTTTGGTTAATTAAATACAATTTTCATTAAAGATATAATTTTTTTTTTATTCGATAGAAAATTATTTCCAATCATACCTGATTTTTTTTAATATTTTTTTCAGGAATAAAGTTAGTATTGCGTATTTACCACGATGATAACATGTCAGATGTTACACATATGCGACTACTGTAAGACTCATTTCTTTTTTTTTTTTACTTTTCCTGCATGGTTTCTTTTTAAAAAGATTCAGAATTTTTTCATCTCACAAGATTTTTTAAAATTGTGGAACATATCTCCAAATTTACCATATGTTGCATGTATTTTTATACACAATTTTTTTTCCACCGTGTAAAAAAAAACAAAACAAGAGGAGTTGGATGCACTTACTTTTTTTGACAGAATTTTAGTCTAAAAATTTCCTTTTTTTATATAGAACATTTCACAATTTCCTTTTTTTATACAAAACATTTTATAATTTCCTTTTTTTACGTTGAACATTTTATAATTTTTTTTTTTTCACAGAATTTTATTACAGACTTCCCTTTGATAGAATTTTGGCATAAAGATTTCTTTTCCAATATCTACTTATTTGGATTTATACCACCCACCCAGTATAGTGGTTAGTGACGCTGACTGCTGTGCCATTAGGCCTGGGTTTGAATCCCAGAGAAGGCATGGACGTTTGTAAATGTATAGAGCCTTTGTGGCACAGGGGGTGCTCTAAATAGTCGTTGAGCCACACATCCTTTAATGAGGTTGGTGGAAGGGGAAGAGAAGTGGGAAGCCCCTGACTGCCCCCAAGGAGTTCTGTCTAAAAAAATTGGGATAAAGACGAGTCAAACGGTATGGTGTAACCTGTATGGTGATCAAAGCTACGGCTAATGACAGGCATACAACTAGCCGTTTGCTGTGATGAATTTCGATCTGACTATATCAGACAGATGGCATAAAAAACAACCACAACATTGGATTTACACTTTATTTATATCAATGTAATTATGTGCTCACAATTTTACCTTTATTTAATACAATTGCCTCCGAAAGTTTGCATACAGACAATCTTCTTATGTGTTTATGCTATAATTATTATTAAAATCTCGCTATAGAAAATCAAAACACTTGTCAGGGATCCTTCAAAATTTCCTTTTTCAAACAACAGCAACAACAAAATTCACCTTAACAAGAAAAAACAAGAATGACCTCCAAATAATCACCAACCATCCGCACCAAAAGTCTGCGTACACTTACAATATAGAGCTTTTAAAGCCCTTTTATTGTAAAATAATTGCACTAAATCATGTTTTTAAGTAATTATAAGCTTCTTTTACGATTTATTTAGGATTTGAGATTTGAAAGCTTTTGAGGTTCCATGGCAGGCAACAGAATAGAAATTGATACATTATTGAAAGAAAAATCCTTATAGATCTTCAGAAAAAGGAGAAATTTTTAAAGTAATTGTTGAAACTGTTAATAGGAATCGTTTATTGATTCAAAGTTTTCAAAAACTACAAATCAACTAAAACTTTAACGTTGAAGCGAGGATCCGGCCATCTGTCTGCAGTGTCACATCGAGAGTTTTGCTTTCTAATACGCTCTATAAAAATAAATCCAAGACTATAAGCTTAAAAAATAGCTAAAAGTGTGACTTTAACTACAATTTGAGGAGAACTGAAAAAGGATGACTATCATGGCCGAGTTGCACTCAAGAAACCATTCATCTCTCGAGTGAACAGAGCTAAAGGAATGGCCTGTGCAAAAAAACCCCATCTAATTAAGACACATAATTATTGGAAATATGCAATATATTCAATCAAAAGAAATATTTGTAATTTGGCCTCAAATAGAACAAAAATATGCCTGTAAAAATTCCTGGACAGACCTTTAGAAAGAGAATCCTTTTTCGACTATCAAACATGGAGGAGGAGGCATAATGTTTGGGGGTGCATTGGAAGCCTTTCAGCTGGTAATCAGAAATTTATTGAATCAACAATGTACAAAATTGGTTACTTGAACTTATTGAAGTAAAATATCAGGGCATACGCCGAGAAATTTGCAACGAGTGATGATTTTTACTTTCAGTGGCACAAAGGTACCAAGCAAATGGCTCACATTGTGAAGCCATGGCTGTTTTGACATGTCCCAAACCAATTCCGTAAGCCATCCTAGTCCCCAGACCTAAGCACAATACAGCATTTGTGGAATTTACTCGAGAGAATAATCAAGGAGACCATAATACATCCAAGGAAATGCTCAAATCTGTCATAGTAGAAGAATGAAACAAAATATACACAGATGAAACAGCTAAGCTAGTTAAATCCCTGCCAAATATGTTGAGAGAGTTATAGAAAGAACAGAATAGCTTAAAAAATATTAACTTTTAGTTTCAATCCATTATTGTAAAGATTTTTTTTCAGTGTACGCAGACTTTTGACACACGCGGTTTGTGTCGTTTTCAAGTTATAAATATTTGTATTATTTTATGTAATTTTCAGGTGATTGTTGCTCATACTATTTGAATTTACAAAGTTAAAGGAATCAACAAAAAATAGTATTGATTCAGAAAGATTTAATTTAATTAGTGATCTTTGCATGAATATGAAAAATGATCGCCTGTATGCAGACTTTCGGAGGCAAGTGTATATACATACGCTACTTTTATTTTGAATTTTTTTTTATTAGAAAATGGTCAAAGATAGTTTATTGCTTTTGATTACCTTTAACTAAAAATGGAATTTTAATTATCAAAGAGGAAGAATATTTTACTTTCATTTTATTTTCTGTAAAGTTTTATCCAAGATATGTGACAAAGTACCTTTAAAATTGGTCTTTCATAGGGCACAATTATTTAAAAAACCTAGAAAACACTACAGTATAAAAGTATATATATATAAATGTAACTACAATAACAGCTAAGTTATTTCTTAATTACTAACACTCACCTGGCAAAGGTAAAGCCATCAGCCATATCACCAGCAGTTCCATTACTGTGATGCTGATAAAACCTCAAGTAAACCCATGAAGATAGCAAACCAGAGGTAAACATGACAGGATAAGTTCCCTTAATAACTCCTAAAGGCCATAAAATAAGACTCAAAAGGAGAACAATGAGTGGTACATTTCTGTTCCTTAACTTGCCACAGGGTAGAGAAAGCAAAACATGATCTGGCATTATCTGCTTAACAGCAACAGATACAGCCGCGCAATACCCTGCTAAACCATGGATTTGTACAGAAAACAAATATCGTGGATCAGATGTGATGGTGAATATAACTATATAACACATAACTGACAAAAATGCCACAGAAGTATTCACAAGTGCAAAAAATGTCAACATCTCCATTGCTCCCCAAAGCGGCTCTAAAAGTTTTCCACATAATCCTACAGTTATAATGTCAACTAATAACAACCATATTCTAGTTTCTAAATAACAATGAGTAAATGCTGTCCACACCCAGAAATTAGGAGGAATTATAAATCCGGGTGTTACACATATTATCCTAATAGCAGTTTCACTGAATGAAAGGAAGTAAAAAACAATATTAATCAGACATATAAATTTCACCACAACACTACTGTTGTTCAAAGCCGCAGCAAACTGTTGATACAAATAAAATAAATTTCTTTTGATTACAGACGAAGAAAATACAATGGTCGGTGCCATATTTGTTTTGTTTTGATAGTATCGACAAGTGATGCCAAACACTATTTATCATTTCTTTCAATACACACATGTAGCTTAGGTGCAACTTCAAAACGATGGCAACAGGGAAATAACTTTTAAATGTCTCATGTAACCCTTTCTACTTTAAATTAAGTGCCATTACAAATAAAATTAAAATCACCCAGCCATTTATGCAGACATGTATGTTTCATAAATATAAAAAAATTCAGCCAGGAATAAATTTATGAAAGTCTTAAATTCAAAACTGTTTAGAAATTTTAAAAAAATGTGTGTAGTATCCTTTTGGTAGTTAACATCTTGAGGAAAAGTATTTAAAAATTTGCATAATGTGAAATTCTAGGGCACTTGTAGATGAAAGTTATGAGGGAACTTTATCATAAGGAGTTTTAATTTTTATTTTAATCCATACTACTCTTGTATAAAAGGGATCATCCGCTATTTTGAGGAAGAAATGTCAAGGCTTGTACAGTCGGTCGAAAAAATAGCTGAGCTCCGTTACCCTTTTAAAAAATGATTGAAAATGGAAAACGACCTTTTTTGAGATGAAAACCATCTCATTTGAAACTAATCATGGGAACCATTTCGTTTGAAACGAAAACCCTCTCATTTGAAACGAAGCACCATTTCGTTTGAAATGAATCACCATTTCGTTTAAAACGAATCACCATTTCGTTTGAAACGAAAACCCTCTCATTTGAAATGAATCGCCATCTCATTTAAATCGAAAATTATCTCATTTGAGTCGAAAACCATCTCATTTGAATCGAAAACCGTCTCATTTGAATTGAAAACCGTCTCATTTGAAACGAATCACCCTCTCGTTTGATACGAATCACCCTCTCGTTTGATACGAAAGCATCTCGTTTGATACGAAAGCATCTCGTTTGATACGAAAGCATCTCGTTTGAAATGAATCATGAAAACCATCTCATTTGAAACAAAAACCTCTCAACGCCATATTTTTGTGGTTTCGTTTCCCCCTTTTCTGTTCAAACGGCTCTTTTTTCTATGACTCTTGTGCATTTTCCCCCTACTTTTTATCCAACACTTGCATTCATGTTTTCAATCCAAAAGTAAAGTTTAAACGGCTCTTTTGTATGAATCTCATCCCTTTTTTCACCCACTTATTATTCCAATGTCGCATGTAGGGTCTAAATTGGAATGGGACATAAAGTATCCCAAAGTAGTAGGGAGGTATGGACAACACAACTTTTTTCAGATTTCTCCCCAGAGAGACGATTTAGACAGGGGGTCATGCACAAATGAAATGTAGACATCTGGAAGGGACTATCGACAAATGAAATGCGTGACATGTCAAATGAAATGTAGGCAACTTGGTGAGAAAAACGGGGGATGCCAACTCAACGAGACAAGCCCTCCAATCTTGGTGTGAAAAGCAAGGAACAAGACAATTGAACGAGACAAGCTCTCCAATCTCGGTGTGAAAAGCAGACGACCATTATCAACAGGTAAGTTTCATTTATATTTGATGCATTCCAATCTTGGTGTATACATGGACCCGAAAAAATGGGAGACCGAGTCGACTCGATCCCCCAATTTTCGGATTTGAAGATTTTGGCCAAAAACATTTACCGATACGACTGCCAGAATCTGAGAATATGAATCACTTTAAATCCTGACAGTCTTGACGAAAAACATTTAGCATGCTCCATGACAATATGACTGAGTTAAGGCTGATGGCTTCTGGCCTTTTATACTCTGATAAAGTCACGTGAAACGATTCCTATTGACTGATGCACATGTTGCGATGCAGTGTAAGTTTTTAAAATAGGCTCTTCAACGTTGGCATAGTGTGTGTCTTGAAAAAAGGGGGACCGAGTCGACTCTTGTATCGACTCGATCCCCCTTTTTTCGGTAAAATTTTTTTTTGCACTCACTCACTCTACCAGATGGGCCGTCTGTTTTTTGCATTCAGCCTGCAGCTTGTTAAAATGTTGTAGGTAACACGCAAATCGATACGATTTCACCATGGTGCACTCAGAAATGTCAAAGTTCTCGTGCAGGTGGTCAGGCAGGGTGAGGTCATTCAAATCCCGAAAATGGGGCAGCGTTTCC
>BMAV01026566.1:0-70406 GCA_019973955.1 Trichonephila inaurata madagascariensis | reverse complement strand
TCGGGCAAAATATTATTATAATAGAAGCTTTTTTTCACAAAAAAGAGCATTTTGAAAAAGGTTGTTCTGTTTTTTTTAGCCAAAATATATTGTATTTAAATAATTTTTTTCAGAATGTCCAAAAAAAATTTTATATATTATTCTAATCTAAGTGACACTAAATATCATGAAAATTATCCATTTATGCACCTCTTTTAAAATCACGGTTCCGAACGTAGTCAAATACCTTAATGCACGGTTTTAGTGTTCGTACGATTGGTCGAGTTATGCATCGGAAATACACATAGAGCATTGCAGAGTAAGCAGTTTTGGTGGATGGTGGTTAGACTTACCATTTCTTCAATATCACAAATGATGATCCATGACCGATCACGTAATAAATGAATTCACGTGTTCTCCATTGAATTAAAAACTGAGATAATACGTGTACTTGTTCTAATTGTGAAACTTAGATAAGTTTCAATTTTGATCATTTGGTAAAGATGTTCAAGAATTAATTTTCCTCGAAAAGTGTTTAAAACTTAAATTTTATTGTATTTTTAAATTAAATTCATTTTGCGTGTTTATGTGTGTTATTACTGTTGATAAATATGTACTTTTTAAAAGAAAGTTTCTGCAAAAAGCAAAATTTGGGCAATAGCGAAGAGCTTGAACTGATTGGCTGGAAGCACGCATTGCATTTATCATGTGGCAATGACGCTATTTGAATTTGTGAATTAATTGGATGAAAACACACGTCATTACATTTATTGTTTGACAATGACGTCACATGAATTTAGCCCATTGGAGATTGGTAAATATTGTCTTCCCATAAAAGGGAATTAGGGTGGCCAGTTTTTTGTTTTTGCATTACACTATCTGTCGGCATAAACCTCTTATGTCATTCCTAATGTGAGGGCCACTGGCTTACACTTCATAAAAAACATTTCAATATTTTCTTTAAAGAACTTTAAAAAAAACAATTTTTAAATTGAAAAGATACATTTTGGATACCCTGTATATAAAAACAAAAAAATAGTATGAAAAAAGTAAAATTTGTAATGTAAAACATTGATTTAATGTAAAAGAAATTATTCCTATCGTAATAACTGCCATTGACATAGTAACTGTAATGCAATATTTATAAAAATGAAAAGATTGTAAAAAATTTGGAAAACTTGTTACCTTCATCTTATTTATCTTTTTCATGATTTAACATTAATAATTTGTTTTAACGGAGCAATTAACTTTGAATTATTGATAGTTACCTATTATCTAGAGATGGTTTATTGCATATTTTTATCTTTTTATAATTGATTTTAATGAAGTTTCTTTGACATTTTCGCCAATTTTAGTAAAACTCGTGCTTATAAGTCAATTATTGCACTTTCAAGAAGAATATATTTTCCTTCATAATACTAGACTATTATTACACAATCAAAAGAAATTATTTCGATTTAAAAAGTAGTATGTTTACGAATAGAAAACTCATATTATGAAGCAAGCTTATAGAATAAAAATATTAACAAAGTGTTGCACCACGTTTAAAAGAAACATCCAGACTGAAAATTGAATTCTATTGGAATTTCGTAATGTATTGAAATGAAATGCACGTAAGTGAATCTCTATCTTGCACACTGCCAAAAATAGATACACTTGGCAAGTATGTGTTTTTTTCTTCAAGATAATTTTTTTTAGTTTCAATGTTTCTCATTCCAAAATTCAGTGTACGTTTTGTTGCAAATAGTTGAATATTTCGATCAGCTATGAGTTAAACTGCTTCAAAAATATTGAGATGAATATTTTTCTCAAACATAAAAACGATACTGAAATTTCGTAAGTAGTTTATTAGATTTTATGATGGTAATCAAATTTTTCCAACTCAAAGCCATTATTTTCAATTCTTACATTATTGATAATCTCATTCCAGAATGAATTTCTTTTCATTAATATTTATTCTCAAAATATAAAAAAAGTACTCCTTAATAAAATTTGTTGAAAGCAGATTAGATTTAATTTTTTGTGCCACTAATACTCTTTGTTCGCATAATAAATATCGATTTTGATGTGCATATAAATTTGAAATTTTACACTTATTAAAATAAAATATTCAACTATAGAGTTAATATTTGGATTCTAAATTATACACAGTAATTACTGAAATTCAGCGTTTTTTGTTTCATACCTTTTATTTCCTAAGGCAAAAACTGCTTTGAAATGAATAAGTTTATAAGAAATAGTACAACTTCGAAATTATATCATGTTGAATTCTTTCGGATATATTTCTTAAGTGAATGAGTTTGCTGAGAGCAAGAAAATGATCCTAATCGCAAACAAAACAGAAAGAAAAGTAATGGAAATCATGGAGGTTTGTTTTTTATATCAGTAAAGATTACAAACTCTTTTCAGAAAAATTACGTAATATTTTTTCTAAGCCTCCATGGTTAGTCTTTCTATGTAGCTGTACAAATAAAAGCTAAGCTGTAGGATATTCCGTGTTTAGCCATTGCTAATAGTAATGTTGTTGCAATATATGTATTACTATTTGTGTACACCAGTCTGTGAAAGGAAATTACTTTTCTATTTATTACTAGTATTTCATCTTGCAAGGCTTTATGTGTGTCATAGTACCTTTTGCAAGAAGTATTTACTAAAACATTGGTTTAACCTTATAAAAATAAAATAATAATAAATTTTTGTTATAGTTCGTGTCCTTAAGTTTTCCTGGTGATACATGATTATTTTTTTCTCTGAAATTGATATAATTACTTAAGTGATTATTTATTACTTAATTGATTTCTTAGTTAATATAAATTGACTTTAAATTAAATAAATTTTTCTATATTGATAAATACATACCTTTTTTAATAATTTCTTCGTTTTCAATTTTTGATTAAAACCATTACTAATTCTATGATTTTTAGAGTTGTAATACTTAATAAGTCGTTTATCAAAGTTTGTTCTTGGTGCTAGTCTATGTTTTTATACAATGCTTTGTTTTTATTATTGAAACAAAAGTAAATGTGTAAAAATAACCACACGATGTTAAAATTAATCTATATATTTTCAAAATAGACGTGTGTAAGTTATATATGTAATGAAAACAAATAATAAGAATATATATAACTATGGTAAAATAACAATTTTGGCTGATACTGAAGCATTTGTCTAAAATAATATAATCCACTTATCTCAAATATCATCTTATTAAGCAGACATTCCAAACATACAAAGTCATTACAAATGTTACTGACCTTTCTTGATTATTTTAATGTCCCTTAAACTCCAGAACTTAAAAAAATATGTTTTTCTTTTGATTTTAATAAATTTTGGAATAAGTATTTAATAGTTTTTGAAACAAAATTCATGCTGAATCCATTTTTTTTTTAGAAAACTAAAACTTTCTAGAGCATTAACATTATCTGTAACCAGAAATAGTAACGTGCACCTCATAGTTATATATTTCCATTAAAAATAAATCTCTCGATCTTGGGGTTCTTTTATTTTCACTCCAATTAACTAAATTCCGTTACGTCATAATCTAATGGCAACTAAAATCACGAGTTCCCAGTCAACCAGTTCACAAATTCATGTGATGTTATATCCCCATGAGAAATGTAATCATGCGCTTCGCTATTGCCAACTTTTACTTTTTACAGAAATTTTCTTTTAAAAAATACATATTTGTCATTAATAATTATGCACAAAATACAACACAACAAATGGTAAAAAAATACACATGGTTAAAAAGTTGACCCATAATATGTAATATATTCTTTTGAAGAATTTTAGTATTTGAACATTTTTATACTAAATAATAAGATATGAAATTTTACCTAAATTTTACAAGTAGGACCACAAGTACAAATCTAATATTAGTTTTGAATTGAAGGAAAATCACGTGATTGCATTTATCAGGAAACCGTCATGATTTAATCTCATTGTCATCAATCAGTATATTAGAACACACACACACACATTATCTAAAATAATTTCCCTAACAACAGTACGTATACAAATTTCGCGCTTACTTAATCTTCCATAATACTTTCTACCGGGTCTTACTAAGAGCATTGTTCACTTCATTATATTAAGTTTTGTAGGATACCTCTCCCTCTCTCTATACCGACAATGTTAAATTGGCTGTTTTCGATGTAATTTTTCTCAAAATATGTTATGTGTACACGTTTGAAATTTTTCATACGATTCAAATACACCTTTCTCATTATACTGAAATGAGCGTGTAGCTAATTTTGATTTTTTCATAAGTTATAAAATATTTTATCAAACAGTGAAATTGGATCCATTTTTCACATAAAGGAAATTGTAAAAAATAAATTTTTGAGCTTTTTACAAAAAGCTTATTTAGTATATATTAGCCATCATAATAAATATATGATAAAAAATTTACGTATCTGTGAACAGTAGTTTTTCAGAAAAGGTACATCGAACATCAAAACTTACATTTTTAAATAAATTGATTTTACTTATGCAGTGTGACTTCTAATCGGCTAGGAAATAAAAAAATAAAAGGCTCAATTTACAATAAAGGATACGTGTTTTTTTTTATATCAGACGTTCAACTTTTAAGCAAAAACGAAGTTCACTGCTGGCCACCGTAAATGCAACACCCCGAAGGAAGCATGCAAATAACATGAAATTTAACATGCATTAGCGGAGGTGAGATATGCAAATGATTAGAATTTCAGGGCAGACACACATCACGCACGCCTGTGGCGCCTCCTAGAAGCGCTATTTAAGGCTTGGAGATTTCGACGATTTCAAGTTCGGCAATTGTGTTTTTCTTGTGGTTTTTCAAAAATCCATCAGTTATGTCTCGTAGGAAACAGGGATCAGCTTTTGATCAAGTATCCGAGTTCGACAGAGGAAGGATAGTGGCCTACCGAGATTGTGGATTATCTTTCAGAGAAATCGGTAGTCGTGTTGGACGAAACGAAACAACTGTAATGCGGATATGTAACCTTTGGATGCAGGAGGGTACGACGGACCCACGTGGTCGATCGCATCCACCTCAGTGCACAACTTCACGTGAGGACAGGCAAATTATGGCAGTGACGGATCGCTCATCCACATCACGAACCATAGCACAGCACCTTGAGTCTGTAACGCATCATTCAGTGTCTACGCGTACCATTCGACGATGTTTACAGCAGCTTGATCTGTCCGCAAGACGTCCATTACTTGGTCTACTCTTGACGCAGAACCACAGATGTTTCTGCCGGCAATGGTGCGATGAAAGAAGGATGTGGGCGGAAGAATGGAATGAAGTTGTCTTTACTGAAGATTCACGCATCTGTCTGCAACACCACGATGGTCGGATTCGAGTCTGGAGACACCGTGGAGAGAGGATGATGAACAGCTGCTTTATGCACCGCCACACTGGTCCTGCACCGGGTATTATGGTATGTGGCGGTATTGGATATCACTCTCGCCCTTCTCTATAATACGCATTTCCGGTACCTTAAACAACCAGCGCTACATCTCCGAGGTAGTCCAGCCGGTTGTCCTTCCTTACCTTCAGGGCATGGCCACAGCCATATTTCAACAGGATAATGCACGACCACATGTGGCACGTATTGTCCAAAGGTTCTTCGTCAATCACCAGATTGAATTGCTTCCCTGGCGCCTGTTCTCCGGATCTTTCGCCGATAGAAAACGAATGGTTCATGGATGCTCAACGATTGCCCCAGATTACCCCCCCAGCTGCCACAACAACTTTGGCAACGGGGAAGGGCCCCGGTCCTTGCCCCCCAAGAACACACCCAAAAGTTTTTTGAATCCCCGGGCGTGTAGCAGCGGTGATCTCCAACAATTTGGCTACCCTCCCTGATTAGGGCAGGAACCACATTTCCCAAGAAGTCTATAAATTTAATCATTTGATATTTTGGTCAACAGGGGTTTCAAAAAATTTTTGTTTTTTATTCTTGTCTTTTTTTTGGTTTTTGCTTTTTGGGAAAAGGAGTGTTTTTGGGGTTTAAAATTTTCCCCTTAAAAAGGGGGATGGCCCCACAAAAATTTTTTAAAAGAAGGTTTGGTTTCAATTCCCGGGGTTAAAAGTAAATTTTTTTAAAAAAGGGTTTAAAAATTGGGAAAATTTAAAAATTTAAAAACCCTCTTGTAAAAAAAAAGATTTTAGCTCTTTCCAACACTTTTAACAAACTGTGATAAAATTCAGGAAATATTTTTTTGGGTTTTTTGATTCCATTCTTTTGGGGCCTTAAAAGGCAATATTCTTAAAAAATTATATTTCACCAAACTCTTTTTTTTTATCTGCAGAACTTTCAAAAGGGATTAACAATTACCCCCAATTTTGGACTTTTTCCCTAAGGGTGTATCATCATAACCCATTTCTATCCATGGGAAAATTTTAAATTTCCTTTTTCCCGTTCTATTTTCACCCCAATTGTAGCTCATCGTGATTCTGAACAAACATTTTTTTTCCGGGATTTTCGGGATAACCCATTCCGGGCCTATTCCAAAAGTGGGGAAAAATTGGAAAAAAGGGGCTTTGGCGAAAATCAAAAGGGGGTGGAAAAAGGGGAAAAACCCGGGAAGGCCTTCCCCAAAAGGAAACAACTTTTTCCTTTTTTCGGGAAAAAGGGAAACCAAAAGTAAAAGAAAGGGGCTAAACCGGAAACCCGGGGGGAAAGAAGGGGAAAATTTTACTGGTCCTTTTTAAAAATTTTAACCCCTTTCCTCATTCCCTTTTCCTGGGAAGGAGTGAAAAAATTTTTCCCGGCCCCAATGACCGATTAAAAAAAAAATGGGAGATTTTCAGGCTTTTCTTTTTTACAGGAAATTTAGTTTTAAATGTTGTTCTGGAGAAATTTTTGGGGGTTGTTTTTAAAAAAATTTTTGGGTTTTAAATTCATTTTAAATTTCGGGTAATCAAAAACCCCATTTGTTTTAGGGGGAATCATTCTCTTTAAAAGGGACCCGGAAACTCGGAAAACCGTGTTTTTAAAAAGCAAAAAATTTTGGAAAATCATGATATTTAGTGTTTTTAGTTTAAAAAAAATGTGTATAAAATTTTTTTAAGAATAGTTGACGGGTTAAAATTTTTAAATAAATTTTTTTGACAAAAAAGGGAAAATGAATGGGTTTTTTAAAAAATTTTTTCTTTTCAAAAAAATGCTTCTATTATAATAATATTTTGTTTGTTTTAGCTCAGACCTTTTTGTACAAAGGCTTTTAACCAGAATTTTTGAAATATTAAAATTTTTAAAAATTTTACCGGTTTTACGACAAAAGGGTAAATTTTAAAAAAAAAAACGAATTATTTCCAAATTTTTTTAACCCAAAAATGTAATTTTTCCAAAAACAAAGTTGGTCCCCCTATAAGGGGGGAGGCTATTACAGGCAAAAAAATTTGGGGAAAATTTTTTCCAAAAAGGGGGAAAAATTTTAAAAAAAAATTATTCAAATTTAAAATTTTTCCAAAATTTTTTAAAAAATTTTTTTCCTTTAAATAACTAAAAAATTTTTTTAAATTTTTAAAGGCCCTTTTTCGGTTTTTTTCCAATGGTTTTTTATATAATACCCTTAAATTATTTCTTTTGAAAAAACTTTGAAAAAATTTTTAACACTGTTATTTTAGAGTAATATTTTCTAGAAGGTAAGTTTTTTTAAAATTTTTTACCCAAAAAGGGGTTAATCCCCAAATTCCGTTCCTATTTTTTCCAAGAAAAATATCCATTGGTGTCTATTTACATCTAAATTTCCCTATATATTTTTAAGGGTTTTAAAAAATATTTTCAAAATAAAATATCAAATTCCCGGGTTTAATTCCTTTTTTAAATTTCAAAACTTTAAACGAAACCGAATCCAAAAGAACTACTTGTTTTGCAAAATCACCGCCAGGGTGTTTTTTTATTTTGGTGCTATTTTATAAATTTTTAAAAGGCTTAAAAAAATTTAGTAATAAAATCCCAAATTCCAAATTTTAGAATTTATTCAAACCCCATTTAAAAGGGTTTTTAAAATTAAAATTGAGCTCTGTTTTTTAAAGTCAATTGCCATTCAAGGCAAAATTGTATTTGATAAATGTAATTTCTGGGGCTTTTTAAAAATTTTTTATCGTGTTTAAATTTTGTCCAAAATCCAATTTTTTTCCCTTTTGTTTTAAATTTTTTGAGTTCATTTTTGTAGCAAAGCTGTTTAATAATTAATTGTTTATTAAATTCGTATTAGAAGAGCAATTGTAATGTTATTGGTGATTGATTTTCTAATTTAAAACAACATTTTGGGAAAATTTCCAAAAAACACCCAATAACCCCTGTTTTTTGTAAAAATGCCCCCATGAAAAAATTATCATTCGAATTAAATTAAAATTTCAAAAAATTTTTTGCCAAAAGGGGAAAACGTAAAACGGGAGTTTAAACCCGCATGCTGGCCCTGCGCAATGCCCTTTTGAACCCGACGCCAAAACGTACAAATAAAAGGTCTGTAGTCCCCTTGAAAATAGTTAATGATTATTTGGGTTTGTGGCGAAAAGGAGTAGACCCAAGTATGCATCCACGACGAAATAAGGAAATTCCAACAAAATTTTTTGAACTGGGGAGGGAATCGGGGTTCGGAAAAGGGGGATTTTTTTTTGCGCAAAGGGCTCGTGTGCAGCGAATCAGTTCCCCCAATGATGCGGTTTGAAGGAAATGGGGCTTCGAGGGCCCAACAACTCGAAAGACGGCAAATGGATGATGGAAGGTGACGTCAGCGCGCGACGATCAAAACCTTCTCCCCCATGACAAAAGAATGACAACCCAGTTAGTCTACGTTTTCAAAGGGGTTTTAATGTCGGTCGTCTATTTCGTGACGCCCCCCCCGGGGGGCCCTTTTTAAAATAATCCCCTTCAAAACCATTGACAGTTTGGCTGCAATTTTGGGGCCTTGGGGCACAGGCCTGGCAAAACTGATTAACCCAAATTGTCTTTTTAGATGAATTACCCCTTCAATTTATACCATGATGACCGCGTTCTTTGGGGCGCTTTCCGGTGAACCCGCCTTAGAGGCGTTATCCAACGATATAGTCCCCAACCGCCGGGTTTTGGGGTTTGGGGGGCGATTTCTTATCATGGACATCCCAATTTTGCTATAAATTGAGGGGTTTTCTCAAAGAAACAAGGGACGTCCGTGGTGCAACAGACCGTCTTCCCCTTTTCCCTTTCCCTTTAAAGGGATCCTGGAGTTTTTCTTTTAATAGGGGTAATGCCCCCCAGATGTTGCAATGACTTTTTTCTAGACTTCTGTTCAGCTTTAAAATGTTAACTCTTCCCTTTTCCGTTTTTTTCGCCGGGGTATTTTCACCTATTGAGTGCATGTTGGTTTGGTTGGTCGGCGTTAAAAACCCTGATCTGCCTCAACTTCAAAAAACGAATTTTGGGTACGCATACGGGAATATGGGGAATTTTTTCATCCACAAGCGGATATTCAAAATTTTTTACCCATGTTAGTTGTATAGCAGAACTTATTGCAGAGGGATGGCTGCCTACACCAAATAAATTTTGAAAACTTAATATTAATGTTTTTTGTTTTTGCTTTGAAAAAAAAAGAATTTTTTTTGTACTTAATTTCAAGTCCTTTTTTGCCTTTTTAAAATTTTATTAAATTTTTGATGATTCCCTTTATGGTTTTTGCATTTTTTTATAAACAGCAGTTTATTTTATTCTGTTTACTTCCAGACGTTGTTTCTAACTATTGAGATTCATTATGTTAGTTTTATTGATACTAATAAACAAAAATGTTGGTCTGCTAGATTTATTTATATATTACGTACAAATGTACACTATTTATAGCATCTTACAAACCTTTTCAAAATCTCATTTGAGCGAATTATATATAAAACAACATTTCGATAGCTTCTTACTCACTAACGCTCCCTTTCCTCAATGAATTCCACAAAATTAGATTCTTTCTGATTCTTATGCTTCTTATCCAAAATTTTCTTACGTTCTCTGTTTCAACTGATGAAATATTCCATAATTTTTACTCTTTTTCGATTGTGTTCAATACTGTAACATCAATGAAAATTAAAGTGTTTGTTAATTTGTTAAATATTGAATGAATAAAATGAATTTTATTGACCTTAATTTTGAACTAATTAAATCATATCCTACGAAAAAGAAGCCACTAAAGAGCATCGACTCGAAATTAACATTTGAAATTATAGAGATTTTATTTATTTATTTGTCACACAGAGGGTTGAGTATATTTTATATAAATTAAATTGAAACAATTTAAATATTATTTATATTTATTTGTGATTATTTTGACATTTTTATTCTTGTCATAGTTATGCCTTAAAATAATATTAGATGTGTGCAGAAGTCATTTAATGCATATTAAGTGATATTATTAATTTAATGATACAAATTATGAAATTATCAATACAACAAATATCTAGTATATCTAATCACCGTTTTACTATTAAACAAATAGTCAATTTTACGGAGGGAAAAAAATTTTTTCTGTGTTTTGCTAAAAAAATATAAAAACAAAAAAAAAGTTAAAAAATATGGAAAAAATATTTTTTGAATTTCATCTTTTTAAAAATTAGAAAATTTTAATTTAAAAACTTAATTACAAAAACCCCACCCTTATTTTAAACAGTTCTGCATTCGCGTTCTTACATAATATGATTTATAAACTAGCTTAAGGGCTGTAAGAAGAGATAAAAAAATTTTAAAAGGGGGGAAGTGCAAATAGAAAAAAATTTTAACAACGCCATTTGTTGTTATCAGTTGAATTTTAAAGTGTGGATGTTCCCGCATCTACAAATATTAATAAAAAAAAAAAAAACGAATGGGTTTAAAAACAAAAAAAAAAAATGAAAAAATAATTAATGAATAAAAAAAATTTATTTTAAGCGGGAGGAAAATTTTTATTTGTTTTAATGTTCATAAAAAAAACAAATGAATAATTTGAACCAGTATAAAAAAATGAATTTTAAGCTGAAGTTTGTTACTGTTAAAAATTTTATGTTAAGAAAAAGAACGAACAAAAAAATTGTTCCCTCATTTTAATAAAAAAAAGTGTTTTTTCGAAGAAAAATTTTCTGAGCTTCAATTCTAATCAATTTTTTCAATGAACAGATTAAAATTTTTAAAAAATTTTGCTAAATTTTAATATAAAAATTCTCGCTTGAATAATATTTAGTGTTTTCAGCATCCCCATTACAGCTTTAAAATAATGATATAAATGTATGTTATAAGAGATATGGAATTCGATGTTTGCTTTGAAAAATATTTCCGCTTTGTATATTCTGGGATATAATATAGTTAAAAATGAGATTGAAATTCAATGATTTTAGTATTTTTGTTTTGAAGATTTTATCGCATGAAAGGATTTTTAATATTAATTGCCTAGTAGTTTTAAAAAATGCAAGTGTTGTATAATTTATGCAGTTATTTGAGCTTGTGTATATTATATACATAAAAAATGTATATTATATACATTCTAAATTATAAATAAATGATTTTGTTTTAAACCATATAATATCTAAAAAAATTTTGGAAATTACATTTTTAAAAAACTACTAAAAGAAAAAATATTTAATAATGAAAACTTTTAAAAAATACATTTTAAAAACTAAAATATTTAACCCGCGATCACTCGCGCGGGGTGTAAAACCCCCCCAAACAAAAAAAAACCTCCTAAATTCAAAAAAGAATGCACAAAACCACGATTTTTCTGTGGAAAATTTTGGGTCATTAAACCTTCAGGCCTGATGCAATGAATTTTTCGGGGACGATTGGAATGTAATGACCTTCTTTATCTGGGGTTAAAACCCGAAAAGTTGATTATATTTTCGTACCGAAGCATCAAAAATGGGTAGTTTTATTTTTTTCCTTTTAAAATTTTTTTTTTCAAATATATTAATATGAATATTTTTTAAATTTTTAAATGTTAAAAAAAAAATATAATTTAAAAAATAATTGTAATACATTTTTAATTTTTAAAAACCTTTTTCCCAGAAATTATTACAAAAAAACCATGATGGAGAAACACGCTTGTCGTCTATTAGATACTGTATTAAAATTGTCCAGATGAACTTGTTTTATGCTGTTAACAGAACCCAAAAATTTTGGAGAGATGAAACTTGAAATTGTAAATTTTATAATGTAGGCGGGGTTGATATCCGATGAAATGTGTAGTTTTTATGGGGATCGCGTATATGTAACCGTTGGCCATTGAATATTTTATTATCTCATTTCTGCGGAATTAATGTTCCCACATTGTCTAGCATTCGGTTCTTTCTGAAAAAAATGATACGTTCAAAAATTATAGGGGAAAAAGAATGGATTTTGGGGAAACCCCGTGGATATGGATGGAAACACCCCCTTAAAAAACAAAAAACTTTTTCTGACATGAAGATATTAAAAAGGCATTAATCCACCAAAAAGGGCGTTGCGCTGTTTTTCCCGGATAAAGATTTAAAAATTTCTTGTTTTGTCCTTGTACAAAAATATGTGCAAACATATAAATACAGTCTGCTCTAAATGTTTGAAAAGTGATTAAAATATTATTTTTCTACTTTTTAGTATCCTTATTATTAATTATAAAATATATTTATTACTAATATATTCGTTTTATTTGTGGTTTATGAAAAAATATAAAATTGTGTACTTTAAAATGAAAATTTTGTAGGTTTAGTTTAAATTAATGTTAGTCTCATTTGTATGCAATAAATTTAATAATTTTATTTGTATAATACAAAAACATCTTGTTCTTCATAAATATATATCGTAATTGATTTAAAAACTTTTTCATATTTAAATACACGAGTTAAAAGTTTGGGGTGTTCTCTACACCCAGCGAGTAACGACGGTGGCAAAAACAGGCGCGAGTGACCGCGGGTTAAGAAAAATTTCTTTTTTGATGTATATTTTCAAAAATAGTATTTCTTTATATTGACCCTCATGTTAGTCATCCTTTTATTACAGCATTCGATTCAGTAATTCAATAATAATCATTTTTCAATATTCCTTTAAGTTTAGAAACCCTTTATAATAAAACCTTATAATTAACTTATTACTAAAATAAATTGATTTTTGAAATTTTTTTCATTTAAATGACTTTGCGTGAATGCCACCATGTTCCATCCGGTACATCACAAATCTATCTCGTTCATTAAGAAAACACATAAACAGAACAAAACGCATTCAAGTTTAAACTATAAAAAAATTAGACGATAGAATTTGGTTGATTATTATAATATCAGAAGTAATACTTCAAAGAGAGAGCGAGAGAAATATATAATGAATTTGTATAGTTTTTGGAAGTCACAAATTTTGCCTTATTGAATTTAAATATATAGCTTATAAATGTAAGCCTAAGACTTTATTAAAACAATGCAAATTATTTTATATCTTATCATTTATTTCCATCACTGACTTTTCATCTGTTCCCAGAAACACATAAAAAATGAATCGATCAACTTATAAGGGAAAACATTGAATTAGTTATAAATATTTATCATGAAATATTTCTATTAAATATGTCTGCAATGTGGATCAAATATGTATTTCTCGCACATTTTAGAAATACAGGAGTATCAGAAATTAAAACCCAGCATGTTATATTAATAAATTAGTGTTTGTGTGAATATTTAGAAATAATTGAACAAGACAAAATGTTTCTTAGAGCACTGTTTGCTATTATTATATTAATTCGTTATTTATCCTAAAAAAGCTGGTCCTAAATTGGAGATATAGCTTTAATGGTTTTAACTTACAATATGACACTACCTCGATTTTTATAACTTAAGCCATGTTCTCAATAACAAATATAATTAACTCACAGGAACAGGAACTTTTCTATAACTATTTCTATTTCCAAGTTATAAAATTATGTTGTACTCATCACAGCTTGCTGGTAAATATCATTCAACTTACGTATGAGTTTACTCTTGTTCAGTGGTCTTCAAATTGTGTTCCACGGAACCTTGGGGTTCCACAAAGCACCAATAAAAAATCAAGAAGAAATTAATATGTATGGAAAATGGATTCACGTTCTCTATGAAGTTTAAACAGTTAAAAGCATCTAAGAGCGCATCCCCTATTCATTGAATCTGTAAATTTTATTGATATATAATAACATTTTTAACACTTTTTAAACTTTTATTATAATAAAAGAATATCAAAACTTTTTATCTTTATATATATATATATATACTTCCTACTAGATTGTGAATATTCTATTGTTTACAATCTCGAGTTCCACGAGATAATTTTATGCTCGTTAGTTAGTATAATGTCTTGCAAAATTAAATAATTTTCTAATAGAAAATGTGCCTTTTTGCATTTGTGGGGAAAAACGCCTACAATGAAGGAAAAACGGGAACAACTTATCTACATATTCGATGCTGAAATCTAAATTTAAGGTATCCTACTACATTCGGAACCATGATTTTAAAAAAGCGCATAAATGGATAATGTTCATGATATTTAGTGTCACTTTTTGATTAGAATACATGTATAAAGTTGTTTTTGGACATATGACAAAATATTTAAATACAATATTTTGGTAAATTACTTAGAATAACCTTTTTGAAGTTTCCCTTTTGTAAAGGCTTTATTCTATTAATATTTCCTGATATAGCCAGACCTCTGTATGAAAGGGTCAACTACGAGTTTTCAAAAAATTAAAAAATTTTTTTCAGAGTTACAACTATTTGAAATAATTATCGGGTATTTTCTTAAAAATTTTTCCCTTCTGTTGTCGTAAAACATGGATAAACCGACTTCCGAGTTGTGCATTTCAAAAATTCTAGTTAAGCCTCTGTACAGAGGTCTGAGCTATATACAGACAAAATATTAATACAATAGAAGCATTTTTTACAAAAGAAGAGCATTTCGAAAAAAGGTTATTCTAAGTTAATATTTTGCCAAAAAATATTGTATTTAAAAATTTTTTTTTTCATAATGTCCTTAAACAATTTTATATATGTATCCTGATCTAAGTGATATATCATAAATATTATCCATTTACACGCTTTTGCAAAATCACGGTTCCGAACGTAGTCGGATACCTTAAGCAAGAACAGCTTCTAAATTTTAGGTTGAAAACTTGTGCAAAATACACGGGATTTCTCAAACGTCTATAAATATTTTTATGCCATTCAGAACATTGTGTTTAATTGAAATATATTTTCAAAGAAATTACAAAAGTAAGTATAAAAAAATTTTTTAACTCAGAAATTAATGCAATTCATTTAATCTAAAAGCCTAGACTTATTGTATAAAAAAAGCCAATATCCCAGTTACCAAATATAATGCAAATGGGAAACCCCCACAAATTTAAATTTATTAATGAGAAAAATTATAAAAAAGTTAGATTTCATTTTCTAATAAAAAAGTAATACTTTTTAATTCATTTACATAAAGTGCCTATAACATGTTAATCTACTTTAAATATTATTTCGATATATATTCTTCAAATTATGCATATGGAATGGGGTTTCACGAAAATACTTTCGAATTCTAGGGATTCCACCAAAGCACCTTCATATTCTAAGGGTTCTGTGAATTCAAAAAGGTTTGAAGACTCCTGCTCTTGTTGATCCATATGCAAGAAAAACATTTGTAATCAATATATTTCGACTAAAATATTAAGAAAACTTTCCCAGTAAATTTCTTCATACATGGACATTTTTCAGCTCAAAAAGATTTGTAAAAGTCAATTTATGTCATATCATAAAACATTTCCTTCACACTTGATCTGACAGCAAATCAATAAGTCCAAATTACAGCTCCTCAGGTGCTGTGTCAATATAAAACAGAAAGGGGTAGGGACCAATTAATTTAGGCTCATTTTTTTTTAAATCCTGAGATCTTATGACTTTATTTTCCAAACTCTGCTGATGATCTCTTTGTAGAAACACTTTCAGGTATTTTGCTTTCCTAATAAAGGATTTCTGCTTCCTTTATTGTGAAAAACACAAGTCGAATCTTTGATCTCTCAAGGGAGAGAAATCTGGCTTCAAAGTGGATTATCTGCCTGTCCTGGCGGGCTGCATGCAGACCGTGGCTACTAGGGTTTCTCTTCCGGGAACCCGGGATTCCGGGAAATCATAAGATTTCTGTTTCTTTTCTTTGGGAATCAAAAAATTTAAAAAAGGGAAAATTATTCAAAAATCACTTCTCAAAAACGATATTTTACAAAATATATTGAAATTGGGGAAAAAAAAGGGGTTTTGGTACCAAAAACGCTGGAATTTTTTTTAATGCAAAGATTTTGAAATTAAAATTAGTAAATTTTAAAAAAAAATTGACCTAAAGACAAACAAAAGGGCCAATTAGAGTTTTAAAAGGTTTTTTTAAAAAGGGAAAAAACAAAAATTTTGGAAAAAATAGCGAAATACTGGAAACTGCAGAAGGTGTATTTTCTTTTTGTTTTGGGGAAAATTGAACAACAAAATTCTCTCAAATTTGAGAAAAAAATGAAATACTCTAATCCAAAAGGGCTGAGGCGAACAATAAAATTTATCTTTACAAACCAATTTTGGGAGAAAAAAAAACAGCTGTATTACCGTCGATATTTCGACTACCTAGGAAAAATTGTTTGGTTAGACAAGCCTAAATGATAGAGAGGGACAAAGCTTTTCTGCGAAGAAGAGGAATCACTATCCTCCTCTTCGCACTCAGAAGAAAAATGCATGGAGATTTTGAAAGAAAAACTGACTTTGGACGAAAAATACGAGAAAGCAATTTACTCTAAAACGAAAGTTTTATACTGTTCAACCAAAAAAAAAGTACTAGTTTCAACAAAATCATGAAACAAGAGATGCAGTTGTTCAACTCGACTGAAAATCCACCACCAAACGTTATAAAACTATATGAGGCTTTAAAAACAATTCCTCCAACCTCGGTTGAAAACGAGAGAGAAATTTCTGCTGCCGGATTGTTAGCAACAAATCTTAGAATTAGGCTGAATGATAAAAGTATAAATTGCTTATGGTTTCTGAAAGCCTAATTTAAAGATGAATAATCAATTTATTATATATATTCTTTGTATTTTTTAGCTCGTTATATAAATAAGTATTAATTTTATAATTTATATTTATCCTTATTTTATATAATTATTATTAATTTTATTTAAAATAACTTGTTTTTAAATTTTTTTTCAAATTGTGATGTATTTCCGGGAATCCCGGGAGAGACAATTACATTCCCGGGAATGGAAAAAACCGGGAAATCAGAAACCCTATTGGCCAGTATATGCCCACCTCTGGTCTTTTTGAGTACCAGATCTTCCCTCTCAGTCTAATCAAAATACCTCTCATAAAATCCTCTGAGTGTTGGAACTACTGCTTTAGTGGTGGTTGGATATTCCCTTTTATCATACATATATTTTATGATAAGAAAAAAATCCCTATATTTTCACGGACAGAAATAATGGCTAAAATATTACCCTTTGTGTAGGTGGACATCTTCTGAGATGTGCACCAACGATAAAATTTGTATAATCTCTGGCGACATTTTAGTATTTTATTTTCAATGTCTCTTTTTGTCTTAAGAATAATATACTTTCAGAAAAGAAAATGTATTATTTAATTCGAGCTATTTTTCTGGCAGTTAGTACATTTTCGTATTTCAAAGCTTAATACTTTTGAGGGTTCTTCTTTTGATTACATAATCTTTCATCTCAAATGTATGTACCGCAATTATTCAGAATCTAAGTTTAACCATTTTGCGCTATTTTTTTTATAAATTTTTCTCAAAACGTGTTGAAACTTTGTAGTGTGGCTTAGAACTGATGGCTGCTTAGATACATTGATTTATTAAACGTACATTACATAAAATGTTATTTATTTCTTTGCATTATTAAAATAAACATCAACAAAGCTTGCATAAACTTTACTTTAAATTTTAAATCAATTGTGCAGTCAAATGACGACAAAAATTAATATTTTATTTGAAATACTGCACAGTCTAAGTGAGAGGTGTGAAAACAAAATTTCAGAAAAGTGAAGCAGCAAATATATATTTTAAAGAACGGCATCGCATGACTTTTTAGAAATTATTTATAAAAGCAGTTTCTGTTTTTAAATACGTATTTTATCTCATAAAATAAATTAATTTTTTCCAAAAATTATCAATGAAATATTTTTTTCTTCAAAATAGCTTCTGCCTTTTATCTTTCAATACTGCAACTAGTTTTATATATTTTTTTGAAATACACCACCAGCTGAATTCAACATTTTAAATTGTTGGTTTATTTAATTGTTAAATTAAATAACCGCAATAGAAACTTCTTTGCTACATTAATGAAAGATATATTTGTAGATTCTTCTAAATTGTTTAAATAAAAAAACATAATACACAAAAATAATGCATGTTTTTCCATTTCCCCCCCTAATTCATCTGGGGACGTTGGGGCCAAAACAGAATCAATCACCTACAGCATCTCATTGAGGAGCATAAAGAAGAGTCAAGAGTCGTATGGATCACAAATTACTTTCCATTTTGTCACAAGAAAGAGATAGAAGAAAAAAAAAAGAATGCCCCCCCAAAGAAATTTTTGGGGAAAGGGGGGGTTAAAAAAAATGGGGAAAACTTTTTTAGAAAGAAACGAAATTCGATTAGCCCTAAAAGGATTTTCTTAGAAGCACAGACCCCCCCCTTTGACATGGAAACTTTTTTTTTGGGCCAAACATCCCTTTTATTTTTCCCAAAGAACCCGACTTGGATCTGGACGTGAGAAATACAGCAAGGGTTTGAATTTAAAGATTAAATGTCAAATTATTTTGATAATTTTATCCCGGTTTTTTCGAAAATTTTTCCCTTTTTTTTTTTAATTTTATTTTTCAAATTCCCCTACTATTAGTTCACCCCCTATATATATATATATATATATATATATATATATATATATATAAAATGCTTTTTCGAGCCAGAATCAGATTTAAATTTTTTTAAAAAGGTCCTTTATTTAATGAAATCTTTACAAGTTCTGACGTGGGAGAGAGAAAAAGAACGCCAAAGGAAACCCAAAGTGTTTTTTACCACTTAACCCAAAATTGTGGAAGAAAACCACTATTTTATGATATGTCTTGAAAGTTAATCTGACATATAGGGCTATCAAATATAATGATCTGGGACCCAAAATGAAGTGGTTAGGCCGTATTTTTGGGGGAAAATAATTGGGTGATTAGTTTAATACTTAAAAAGTACGGGAAAATAAAATTAAGTGTTATATGGGGAATTTAATTTTTTCAATCTAATTTAATTATCCTTATATATATATATATATTTTGGGTTCAATTTTCAATCTTTAAATTTAAAATTTTTCTATTCATCCATTCAAGATTTTTAAATATATTTTTAAAATTTGCAGTGGATCACCTTGATTTAATACAGTTTTTTTTCAAATTGTAATTCATTAATTAAAAAATTTTTAAAAGAATAAATAGGGCAAACAGGAATAATAGTCCAAAAAGCATGTTTTTGAAAAGGGGAAAATCTTTCGTTGTGTCCCCCGTAGCCTTGGGTAGGGTTTTATTTCTAACCCAAAAGGGAGTGGGTTCGGGAAACCCCCCTGGGGTGGCCTTTAAATTTTTGAAATTGAATCTCTTTTTACTATACTATTTTATTGTAATAGTTAAATTTAATTAATGAATAAATAGTAACAAACAAAAATAATAGTCCAATACCATATATAGAAAGGAAAATGGAAAATTGTAAGGAAAATCGCTTTCTATTTGGAAAATCACGAGTCATTTTCCGGACTCGAACCCTGTCAACACTTCGCAAAGATGACCACTCGGATGGCACTCCCACAGTAATTTCACGATAGCTTCAAGCTTAACTAAGAAAATACAACATAATTATTTAACTGAATTCAAACATTTTATATCGCATCTAAAATAAAAAAATTTTGAATGCGATATCTTCACACATACACAGTTTACGATCAATCTATTATAGACGTTTATATCTGTATTTCTGTCTTTCTAATAATCATCGTATGTTTTTTAATTCCAGTTAAAACAAAATATTTATTATTAAAAACTTATATATTACTTATCTCAATAGGGAGGGAAACACCGCATATCCTTCCAAAAAAATTTTAAAGGGTTAAAGGGCCCTCTAAAACATACCGACTTCATGGGGTTCCCCCTTGGGTACATACTCTTTTTTCCCATTGACTTGATCCAGCATTTTCGGGAACCCCTTTATGCCCCTTTAAAGGGTTTGCAATGTTAATAACCCCAAGAGACATGCACTCAGACGAATGTTCACTGGACTGTAAAGATTTCTATATCGGTCTTAATACAGTTGTTTAATATGTATTGCAATTTTGAAGGGTTTCTATATGAATGCATCTTACTATTATCTCGTTTTAGAAATAACTACAGATTATACAAATTTAAACCCTTCAACTGATAAATGAGGCACAGAGTACTTTTTGAAACTCTACTACTTTTTTTTAAAATTTAAATTCCAGTGTGCTTTTTCAAAATTAGCTATATTATTTATTTAATAAGAAGAAAAAGAGTTAAATTTTAATTTTAACTAAACGTTTCCAAAATTTTAAAAAACCTAAAATTCCCAGGAGGAGAAAAAAAAATTTCTAAATATTCGAGTAAAAAAAAATTACTTCTGGTTGAAAATAAATTTTAATGAGTTCAAGTAAGTAAAATCAATATGCTTAGCAATAAAATAACAGAAAATGCTCTAAATGAACACAAGTTCTTTATATTTAGTTATAAGGTTTCTTAAAAACACATTTTTGAACATCCTTGAATTCAAAATACTTTAATTGATCGGTTTGATTTTTATAGAAAAAAAAATTCACTTAAAGATTTTGGATTATTTTGACAATTACAAATTAGTTTTAAACATGTGTCAAATTATTTATTTCATTTCATATCATAAATAGCATTTGTTTGAATGTTTTTATTCATTTTTATCACAAAGAGTATAATTCAAATTTTTGCAAAATATTGAAATTATTAAAATATAAGTTATAAAATAGTTTTAGTTATTCTTTTTAAAAAAATACGTGTAACTCTGAAACTGCATATAAAATATAGTTCTGCTAAACTTTCTGCAGATTTTATGAATAATTGGATTTTACTTTTTGAATATCCTTTCAATAAAATATTTATTTTATATTATCACTGAACTTTAAGTGAAATGACTCGCACACGTATAAGCGTTTGAATTTTCTAATTTTCTTTCACACATGTATATGTTTCTAATTTAAGAAAAAAATATTCGCCTATATGTATAAATATATATAATCTGAAAAATATTTTTAAATGTTGCTATAAAATTTCTAAATTAAGTTATTGCAAAAAATTATATTCGGTTAAAATAAAATCTTATCTAAAATAACTCATAACGGTGTAGGGAAAAAATTGAGTTGTAGAATTTTTTTTTTTTAAAATATTATATAAAAAAAATAATTTTTTAAAGTATTTGGAAGAAAAGCAGGATGAAATGTATAACACGTTATTTTATGTTATGCTGCATAATTATTCGCTAAGCAATTCTGGTAATTCATTCTGGTAACCCACATTTTTTGGTAAAAAGTAGTCAACCTGTGATCCATTTAGGATTTGGATTTTAAAAGTCCAAATACCAAACAAACTGTAAAATATTAAGATAAAAAGGAATTTTTAATATCATTCAAAAAAAATTTCATTTACCCTTTTAAATGTAACGAAAATATTTGTTTTGATTTGCTAAAAAAAAATATCTGAATTATAATAATGCTTTTTTTTTGTTATATAAAGTTCGACATTTTGTTTTCCGCATTTTTTGTACATTTTATGAGAGTATTTCTACACAATGTACAACAAATTTCCAATTTAAATATATTAAGTTCAAATTTAAATATATCAAATTTATATACGATATATTTAAAAGTTGTTTTTCATCTCAAACTGCATCCATACGGACAACGGTTCATTAAATAATGATTATAATCTAAGTATACTATGATTCGTTAATATAAATGCATTATTACTCTCCTTCACAATTTTACGCATTATTTTTTTTCCTCTTGAATACTTTTAAAATCAACATGAGTTTTCAGACATGTCTAGACAAGCTATACTCACGATTATCTGTGCTTTAAAATAAAATTTTCTCTAAATTTTAGCACGATAGCAGTTAATTTTGCTTTTAAAAGAATTCTCATTTTTCTATAGCTAACACAACTTAGTCAAATTAATGTGTCTGGAACTGAACTAATTTTTTTAACTAATATAAAAACTGTTTTTCTCTTCTCTTATCTAATTATCATGTCCATTTCACGAAAAGAAGCATTTGAGGTATTTACGTAAAAAATTTAATTGATTCATTTACTGAAACCAAAGCGAGACTTAATGTTTAAGTTAGGAAAACAAATTCTTTTTTAATTAAATAATGATATTTAAATTTTAAAAACTTGTGCATTACACATATAGCTCACAAGCTTCATGAAAAAATTAGTCATATATTTCTAAAAAGAAGAATATTCCTAGTACAGAAAAAAAATTATATATATATATATATAAAGTCTTATGAAAGAATAAGAGCACACCTAAAAAGGAAGGTTAAAAATAAATGTTATTCCAAGGTTTTTTCAGAGTAAAAAATTACCAATTCGAATTTCCAAAAAAAAAAATGGAAAATGCCAAAAGGTAAAGCCGTTCCAGAAAAGTATTTGCACATCAATTTTTTTAAAGTTTTTTCCTTTTTTTACCCCCTTCCTTTTAAATTTTTTCCTCGAGCAATTCTAACCTTGCCTTTTACTGTCTCTGTCAATACAATATTTTTAAGTAGGGAAGTATTTTTTTTTTGCTTACTTTTGCGTAAATATTAACTTTTTAAATATTTTAAAGACTTCAGTGTTGAATATTATATGTAAACACTTTTGCACAATAGTTGAACACCAAGACAGATCAGTTTAGCCAAACCTTTATCACTTTGTTAATTAAAGATAAATAATGATGATATCAAATAACTAATTATTATATTGCTTTTATAAAGAAATTTTATTTATTCATCATTATTCAATATCATTTTAAAAGCCATATCTGTGTATATACATTTTACTGAAAACTTGATAAATTTAAAAATAACCAATTTGCATCAGTACACTTTGTAATACAGCTTTACTTATTATAAACCTTAAAGAAAATGGCACTTGTTTTGATAAAAAGGGGTTTTCGAATTTCCCCACATTTGGGTTTCCCTTCAGAGACAGTAACACATCTATATATCTATTATACTTATAAGATTAGTATTCGTTATTATTTAATGAGTATCTTTTTTTAATTAATATAAGCAATGATAAAATTAATAATATTAAAAAATTTGAAAATAGTTACTTATAACACAATTACCTTATTAAATTTCTTAAAATTTACATTTGTGACACGTTTATTGTTATATACATATATATAGTTTCAGGTCACATTTATAATAAAATATTTATAATAAACACACAATTAATATTATATTATAATATTTATACTCTATAACATGTATTGATTACTTAACTTATTATAGGTGTCACTATCGTAATTAACTTTTTTCTGATATTTATCAAAATTTGCAACTGTTTGTTAATTTTAATTATTGCAGCTTCTTTTTTTTTCAAAACAAATTAATTTATAATATTGTTTCCACATTTTAAAACATTCACGTTTTTATTTAAGTTTTTGTTTGTAAGCAATTATTTCCGTTAATGCGATTCTGCGAAATTCCTTAAGTTAGTTCTTTATTAGTAGTTATAAAAAAAAAATTAGTTTAATATATATATATATATAAAGCAGACTACGTTCGATAGCTTAATTAATAGTGATATGAATTTTTTAAAAAAAATATTTAGTTAATAGTAATTTGAATTTTAAACCTCATTGCTCAAAATAACCTCATTGCTTTTTGAATTTATTACATTATTTTCAATAAGAATAATTTTTCGCCACCCTTGAAGGATGAGGATTTAAATTCTTACGAATTACAAGTGCTTTTATTACTAAAACTTTTAACGCATTCCTATTGTTTCATCTAAATTTTATTTCAGCTCAAGTGATATATATAGGTAAGGGATAAAGTTGGGACCTTGAAAATTTGTCTAAATCTGTGTGCAATTTCCACCTGAGTCTAGGAGTTTGCTAACGTATTACATTGGCTTTGTTATTTTATCCTGTACTCCATTTTCTCTATTTTTTTTTATTGTTTTACTTTATATTAGGTTTAAAGTGCATGGAAAGATAGAGAAAATTAACGATTGTGTGTGTGTGTGCTATAGAGCTATAAGAAGGCTTTTGGTGACAGACCACGTAATTTTGAATCATGGTCAAGTGACGAGGAACGCATCCGAGCTGGCACCCCATTTCCTAACTTCCACACCACAATAACGGTAGGACATTTGAGCCTCGACATATTTAACGTGCATCGGTCCTTACTACACAGCGGATCTTCAGTGGTACAAGGCTTGAAATACCGACGCACCAACCACGAGTTCGCAATCATGGTCACTTATAGATCAGAAGGATAATGTAATATATAGGTTAGATTGATTGATAATAACGTCACACTGTTTAGCTACACGAGGGCTTTTGGCGAAGGACCACGTCATTTTGAACCATGGTCAAGTGACGTGGACGACACCTGAGTGCACCCCCCCTCTACTTTACCACACCACCAACGGGAGGACGTTTCAGCTCTCGACAGATTTAACGTGCATCGCTGCCCTACACGGTGGGTCTTTAATGGTACTGGGCTCGAACTCGTGACAAGGCAAGCCACGATCCGATACCTATACTACTCGGCTACCGCGGCCACGATATATAGGTCAAAGTAGTGTGTGTTGTGTGATATTCTTAGACAGAACAAGGATCACTCTAAAATGCTTAAGTGATGTGCAGTGCTCTTATGCTTGCTTACATCAAAGTTCTTAGATAACCAGTTAATTTTCCCTGGGTTTAAGCAGTTATTGATAACGAGATAACTTCTGATGAGTGTTACCTCAAATATTGATCGACGATGAGCTTTTCAAGGATATCACTGTATTGATTTTGAATATAAGATAAGGCATTCCTGCATGTCATGTGCAGAGTACATCAAATATGCTTTAACTTCGGATATATTTTTCACTTTTTTATGCATATGTGTGTATATAGCAAACAGTTTAAATAAGCTTTGAAAGATTTAACAGTAAGACTAAACAGAAATAATGTTCAGTAATTCATGCAAGAAAGAATCTGTTTTGATTAAAAAATATTTGTAAAAAATAGAGAAGGCATGATATACAACTGTAACTCATAACAAAATCCGCAAAAGTATTTTTTTTCCAAATTACATAGTAGATTTATTCAGTATTTGCAAAATACAGTAATCGTATATCTTACATTGTATTACAACAAGGACATTTTCAAATGAATATTCTTGAGACTTATGTGTATAACTAGATGGTACTATTATGCTTATTCTGCACGAATTGTTTTACCCGAACAGTATGTAAAAACAAAAGAAAAATGAAGTTGTGTGTAGGCCATTCGCTCTGTGTTAGCGATTTTTTTTATCACTGTTATGGAATAAAAACAATGAAACGAGATAAACAGCAAATATTCTTTCAACTGGACTGCATTTTGCCGATAAGCCTTTTCGGACACGGCAAGTTCCCAAGTGTGGGGGCTATTCCATTGGTGATCTCATCTAGTTGAGGATCTTGATACTAAATTTGGATGCTTGAATTTATTCAATTGAGGCTCTGCCTAAATTAATTAAATTTAACTCTTCCGAGAATACTAGGCCAAATTGATATTCTAGGTATCTTTGACACGACAAATAATCGATTTTCGCATCCAGAAAATCTAAGGATTTCAGGCGGGATCGAACCCGCAACCTTGTGCTTACGAGGCCTCCAAGCAAATATCTTCAAGCATCGTTATTGTAATTGAAATTAATACTTATATTCACATTCAAAACGTCAAAAAAATTAAATAATTGAATCAAAGTAATCTACGTTTTTCAGTTAAATTTTTTATTGATATTTTATTTTACCAAGGATAAAGTTATCTGCATTTACTTAAATATCTCTAATTTTCTTCTGCATTACTTTGAAGTCTAATATCAAAGTTGAAATCAGCATATCAAATAAGAAATAAGTTTTTTTTTTATTTATGTTAATATTATCGTAATTCCATACAATTCTAACAGATATTTAAAGAACATAAATATTGACGTCGATGTCCATGAGTTTCTTTCCAAGAGATACTTTGTTCTTAATAATAAAAGATTACAGAGATGATAAAAAATTATTGTGAAAGCTTCTTACAGATTATAACTTCTATTTTTATACATTTTTCTTTCTCTAATTCTCTTTGTCTTTATAACAAAATATTTGAACCTTTAAATCTAAATCCACTGCTGCTGTTCACATTTCTTTTGTTACCAGTCCAGAGGAACCAAAGAAGACAGAGACGTTACAGTCTAGAACAAAAGGGATGAAACGCCAGATGTTTTCGAAGCAATACATCGTCTGTGAAATAAAAGCTTTGGTGTCGAGACAATAACTGAGAGAGGAATCAGAAAAAATCTTTTTCCAACTTCCGAAGTGTTAACTTAAAGGCTGGCTAAAAATGGGAAGGAAATAAGAGGTTGAGAGGCTTAAAAATGAAAAAAGAAGGGTTGGAAAAAAAGCGGGTAAAAATACAATACTTCTCATTTTCTCTTGTTTCCAATTTTTCTGACGTTCTTTTCTTTTTCTTTTTTTTTTCCCCTCTGTCGCCTACCTTCTCTACTGTCGTTGCTTCAGTGACTGCCCCAACAGGGTGACGGTGCTGAGAAAATCCCGATACTACAGTAAAACACGAGCTTCTTTTCAGCAATGGGAGAGATTTAGTATCGATCTTTCCCTTTAAAGATCCCTATTATAACGAAGTTTCCTTTGGAAGAAGAGGAAAAAATCGTCTGCGTTTCCAGATGGAGTAAAAATATATTTTTCTTAACGCATTCAAAAGCAAATTTCGCTGTTTTGTGCCAGCAAAGAAAACTCGTTAAATACAGGACGTTTCTTTTCTTTTTATCCCTTTGTTTTTCCTGTAACAGGTGTGTGTTAAAAGTTTTTCGAAGCTTCCGTTTTGATTTTGATTTCTTTTTTCTCCCCTTTTCCCATTTTTTCTCCCTCCAGTCTCGCATTCCCGCTGAGAACAAAATGTCATTTAAAGAGTTTGGTGAAAATATAAGCTATAAGCCAGCGACAGATTTCTTACTTAAAAATGCGTTTTAATTAAAAGAAGTTTGGAATTGAAGAAACATGAAAAAGACGAGATACTGCCACCGAAATTTAAATATAAAAATACATGAAACAACATTGTTTGGAATCAAAGCTACCGCTGTTTATTTTTAAAAATCTGAAAACTATTGTTCAGTGTTTCTTGCTCATTAAAATAAACTTTATAAGCTTATTATAAAAACACATGGAAAAAATCAGAATTCTTTTCTGTGAAAAAGAATACATTGTTCTAAGAATTACGCTTTAATATTATACTACGCATGCAATTTTTCCAACTTAATTAATTTAATAATGCCATAAGAAAAAAGTAATATATGATGCGAATATTTCAAACTTTGTGTCTAGAATAAAACATTTTTATGAAGCGCTTACATAAGGTAAAAATATTAAATTAAGCATTTATGTAAAAAAAAATTTGATTTATTTATCCAGATTAGTTTTCTGATTAAATGAACTTTTAAATTTTGTAGTTTTTTGGGGTTTTTTTTACAAGTTAATTAAGTTTAAGATTAAAATACTTTAAAAGCGTGGTATATTCTGTAGGGCTCAAACATGGATCCTTTCTCTCACTAAGACTTCTCTAAGAATAACTTTCTAAATAACGTCGTGATGGCCGTTTTTCATCCTATTTTCAATACGATTTAACATTTTAAAACGCTTTATCACGCAGTAAACACAATTCGATGAATTCAGCAATTGATTTCTTTTTTCTGTTTAATGTATTAAGCAGAATATTTCTTACGAAACTGACAAACAAAAAGAAACCAGAAGATATTTTAAATGTTTCTTCAAAGTGAAAATATAACGACTATACCAATTCCCAATTACTCTGCGAATGTGAAAATTTAGGGTCTGTTGTCTGTCTAAAATTGTTGAATATAAAAAACTACATTATAATGGATCACAAGTCATTGTGAGATATATAGAAATGAGAGAGCAGATATGTAGACTAAGAGTGTATCCCAAATGATGCAACCAAATTCAGATTTTTTTATGTCCTGCACCATTAGATCCAAAAGTTCTAGACTGAAAAAAAGAGGTTTTCAGGGAAGACGTCTGTTTTCCTTGCCTTCCGGTTTGTGACCTCCAGGTTTGCAGAATTACATACATAGAATAGGAGGAGTAGATTGAAATTCCTGCCCATTTTTGACCATGAAGTACCCATGACTGGGATTCCCTTCAATATATGCCATACTATTTTAAACTGGTATTTTTAAGAGGGTCCGGCACATAAATTTTTGAAAATTTACGATTTTTATATTTATTAAAAGTTCAAATATTTATGTTTAAAATGATATATAATATGAGGAAATACGATAATTAGAAGTATTTTTATTTAATTTTTAAACGAAGCTACTCCTTGATGCGCATCGAATAAGCTCTGCTATGAGAACCTTTGCATCATCCCCTTGCATAAGTTTCTGATGAGCGCAAATACATATGATGTTCAAATGAAAAAATTAGAGTGTATTGGTAAATAGAACGCACACTTTTTCCTTACTACTTGTGTGCTTTGCAACAAAATCCCCGCTATCTAACGTAGTTTAAATTCAAAATTAACGAATTCTTGCATGATCAATATTTATATAATAGTAAACAATTTCATAAAATTTTGTTTGAAAAAAAATATATTTCTATTAAATTTTATCTTTGTTGTAGGATTTGTTACGGGTGAACGCAGACTTTTTCAAGTGAGTGTATATAGCCAGTAAATCCATTCGAAGATTAAACAGGTTTTGCATGCTCAAATATTGATTGAGAATTTATTTTTGCTTGAAAGTAAAACTTCTTTTTATCGTAAGATAATTAACTGTTTTAAATCCATATTTAATTTTGCACTGTTTGAAGCATTAAAGAAGCACAGAAAGTTAAATATTTTATTCAAAAAATAAGTTTTTCAGTTTCTAAATGTTCTTCTAAAGCAGATAAAATTTATTTCAAATATATAAAACATCAGAAGTCGTTCAGTATGTTATAAACTTTTAAAATGTTCATAAAATACTTCAGATAAAAATGAATGTTTAATTCAGGAAAATATATAAGAACACTCTATATGTAGAGAGAGAGAGTGAGTATATACATAAGCTAAATATAGATATATTTCTCAAAAAAAAGAAATTACTTTCTATAAATCTTTCCATTCTCACTACTTTATACACAATCAATACAACATAACAAATGCCGAAGTTAATTTTTAAAAGTACAAATGTGTTCAAAGTATATATCGACAATTTCACAAAATATTTCTTACAAACATTGGCAAAAATTAAATCAAATACTCAACGAATTAAATGTATTTATTTTAATGAGGTTTCTTTAAATACCAATGAAAAGATCACAATTTGTGTTCCAAAATATTTCAGAAGAATCTTATTTCTACTTTTAACAGCGTTTAAATTAAAACTTGGAGCGATAACATTGCCAAAAGGTTTTTTTAAAAAAATTTGTTAACAAACGATTTTTTTTTTATTTCAGCGTGATTATGCGCGCTTTATCAACTACGTTTTTTTAAAATTATATATTTTTTTATTCTTTAGATTTTATAGTTTCTTATAAATTTCTCAGACAAATTTGAAATAAAATGGTGTAAAACATTTCATTTTTAATCTTACGAAGTGGATTTTAAGTTTACATTCATGATTCTTATTTTCTGGGATAATATTTCTCTGTTACTTCTGCTTGAAATGTTGTATAAGAATTACCATTAACATGAATAGTTCATAATTTATTTGAAGGTATTTTTGAATACATTTCAGCATTAATTATTTAAGTAATCGTCTATTTATTTGCACACATTATAATGTGTACAATTTTAGAATGCATTAACGTGTTATTTAAAATAATTTGATGTAATATTGCCAAAAATTATCACTTGAATAATTCAAAAAAGATTATGTCTCTTTCAGTACATTATTCCTTAGAATAAAAATAATTCTTTCTTTGGACTGTAACATGAGATTATTATGTTTATTTTATTAATAATACAGCTAAAACTGTTTAACTATAATTTTAACTGGAAGTACATTAATAATTCGTGTAAAGTAGTAGTTAACTAGTTACACCTAGTTAAATAAATAATTATGTAGTAAAAGATATATTCATCGTTAAAAGTTTATAGAGAACTTAAATTTTTATTTTCAAATAAACAAGCGCATATTGAACATGAATTTTTCAACATTGCTTCCAAGCATAATTCCGCTTTGAGTTATGTTAACGATTTTTCAATTCCCCTGAAAATTGTAGGGTATAAATCTAATATGAGAGGATTTATTTATTTAGAAAATATTGTGTAGAAGGCAAACATGAACTCGGTGAATTTTTTCTCAATTTGTGAAAGAAATAATTCAATTTAAAAAGAAAGTAAATATTTTAAATTATTCATTAAAAATATTTTCTGAGTTTGGGTGCATAGTTTGTAAACATAATTTTTTTAAATATTTATAACTGAAAATAAATTTCGGACAATTTTTTAGTAAATATTAAATGCATGATACAATAATTAAAACATGTTCAAAATTTGTTTATACGTTTTACAGTTACTCATAAAATACAATTTACTAATTTTTTCTACTAATAAATGATAAAATATTCATTGTATATTACTATTAAATTTTAAAAATAAAAATATCAACTTTGATCATTAATTAAGAAATATATATTTTTAAGGTTTTCATTTCATACGCAATAAAATATCATTTCGTTTTTTTTCTTTATCAAATTAAGTTTAAGAGGATTTCTTTTTATGTGCAATCTATAGAAATTCTATATATTTTTTAAATATTCCAAAATTTTATATCTTTGAATTATTACATTGAAAAAAAAGCTTAAAAATTTAAGAAATGTTAGATAATTTATGTTTATGGAAAATAAATGAAAATCATTAAAATAACAGCAAAATTGAATTATAACTCGCAAAACATTTTTAAACTTAACAAAAAAAGCATAACATTAAGTAACGTTGGTTCAAAAGTTGTGAATTTAAAAAACAACTTCATTCTTATCCCGCGATCACTCGCGCGGGGTGTTCTGTACACCCCAGCAACAAGAAAATCCTCCTAGATTTCTAAAAAGAATGTGCAGAACCACGATTTTTTCTGTAGCTGCACATTTTAGGTCATTGAACCTTCAGGCGTGATGCAATCCCTCTTTAAGGAACGATTGGAATGTAATGACCTTCAAAAGTTTATCTGGAGGGCTGAGAACTCCCTCGAGAAGTTGAGCATTTGTATACAGTCTGCTCTGAAAGTTTGGAAAATGATTAAAATATTATTTTTCTACTTTCTACAATCATTATCTCATTAATTATAAAGTATATTTATTACTGGCATATACGTTTTATACTGGTTTATGAGAAAATATAAAATTCTGTGTTTTAAAATGAAAATTTTGTATGTTTAGTTTAAATTAATGTTAGTCTCATTTGTGTGCAATAAATTTAATAATTTTATTTGTATAATACAAAAATCATCTTGTACTTTATAAATATGTATCATAATGACTTAATTTTTATTTTCATAATTAAATACACGTGTTAAAAGTTTGGGGTGTTCTCTACACCCCGCGAGTAACGAAGGTAGCAAAAACAGGCGCGAGTGACCGCGGGTTAAACGCTTAAATTTATTCTTCAAGATGATTTAATATTATGCAGGAAATGCAATCATGTCTTTAATTTAACTTCAACTACAAGTTCAATCAAGAAACTTTCCTGAACTAATTTTGGAGCTGAATTCAGTAATCGATGACACAGCCAGAAATTACGTAATCGATAAATAAAATCAACTGAGTTGTAAAACGTTAATTTAGTCTCGTAACAAACATTCTCAGTAAATATACAGAACTAATATCTCTACTTCAAATAACAAAACATAATTAGAATTGACACTAAAAAGCTTCCTTTGAGCGTCTCATTAAATAGTACATTAGAAAGCAAATATTTACGTAATATGCTTAAATGGAATGTTCACTTTCAATTAAGTCTTTGTGATCGATAATGGATTTATTTTATTTATTGTTTATTTATCAAGTGTTTCGGAATTTGAAATAATTTAATATAACACAGTTATGCTGCCGAAATATCATACATTACAACATCTTGAATAAAAGCCCATAAATGGATTTCAAATTAGATTACTCGTGACTTCATTTCCATCAATATATTATGTTAATTAACCGTTAAAAAATCCCATATATTTAAAAATGACTCTAGAAAAATGCTAGCAATAATAACTATATTTCCTTTGTAATAAAATAACTAAAATACTACTGAAATATTATTTCTATCGTTTTATTTTGATCTTTAGAATAATACAAGTATTATAAAAAAATTAAGTCAATTCCTACTTAGATCAACAAAGAAAAATTTTATTTTAGCTACTTTTAATTAAATAGTTACAATAAATATAAATGTGTATATACATACGACAAAATCACAATATTAAGTGGTAATCAATTTTTATTAATTATCATTAAAATATCGTATTGTCATCCAAAACAATCGTGTATATAAAACTTTTGTTCAACTGAATGTTTTAAAACGTGAGAAAAAAACCTTTTCAAGTTTTGACACAAGTCACCAAAAATGATGCCAACGTAGCTGTATTTGTAATTCTTTAAATATAATTAGTTTTAATTAATTTTTATTAATTATAATTAAATTATTGTATTGTTATCCAAAATAATCATCGATATAAAATTTCAGCTCAATGGAGTTCCTTAAAATGTGTTTTATTAAAGATTGAAAATTCTACCAAGATAAATAAATATATAAAGAGTGTGAGCTAATAGAAGCAATTGAATATAAATAAAACTTATGTATTTTTTTTTCACGTGAGTCAGTGACATAACTTGCGTATTAACACATGGTTTAACGCATGTTTATTAACACGTGTCTTATTTTTTTAACTCTGGTGCCCAAATAATTGTTGAACTACTCGTATTTGCTTAAAGAAACCGCACTAATATTCCATCTATTAAAAATGGGATTTTTTTTTGCTTATTGGTGAAAAAGAATCTATCTGTGAAAACCAGATTATTTTAAAATCAGTTCTGTTAGCCTTTTGCGTTGTAACTGAATAATCAGATCTTGAGAACTTATTTGTTTGATTTGTGTTTAATTTTAAGATGTTCACACATACAATTTAATAAAAAAAATATAAGCTCAATCAGAGTTCCTTTATCCGAAAAATGTTATTATAATTTTTTTTCTTATGATTATTTTTTTAATCAAAAGGCTAGCAAACACGATGCTTGCTGAAAATATATAAAAACGCTTGAGTATTCTTAACTTTTTAGAAGGTTTATACGGAATGGTTGAAATTTAAACATGTAAATTCGTAAGTAGTTTTTTTGTAATTATTTTTTATTTGTTTTTCCATATACTTAAAAAGTATTTCCAATATTAAAAACAATCAAATTTTCCTTTTCTATCATTTAAAAATTAATTTATTATTATTATTTTTTTACTTATTTATTTTATAAAAGAACTCAAAGACGTTTGAAACTACTCTCAGATATTCGGAGAAATGTGCTTGGAAAATATTTTAAAATAATAATATTTTAATTCTCTAAAAGCATGCAGTAATACAATATACATATTATTCATATATTTGTTTTAGTTTACATATTTCACTCAAAAGAATTCTCCTCTGTTCATATACAAATAATTAGAGCGCTGAAAATTTTTAAAAAGGAAACCAGCTTTTGAAGTATCATAATTCAAAATTATTCAAATGTTGAAACAGATATTCATGAATAATTCTTTCGATTATACCAAACTGAAAGTCATTCTTTATTAAACAAAAAGCTCGCTCTAACTTTTTTCAGTACTTTAAAAGAAAAATTATTTTTCTGAGAGGAAGATGGAGGAGACAGTTTAATACATAACAAACAATGAATAGTAACTTGAATTTGTTATTTGTGTATTCTTTTCAACTCCTTACCTTTTTTTTTACCATTTGTGATTGTCATATTCTATAGTTGTAAGTATATTTAAAAATATTTACAAAGATTATGTATGTTTTTTTGTGAAATTTAAGGGCTTTAAAAGCTTTTGTCGTTGATATGTTATAAAAACGATTAAGATAATAATTTTTTAAGCTTTTTTGGAAAAAGAGGGGGAGTGTATTGAAACCTTTCCTTTACATTAGAATTTAAATATAAGTACGAAAATATCCACCTTTTATGTCGATTGCTTCTTTTTATTTTTTTTAACTTTCATAAACGAATATATTCTTTAAAAATATATATAGTCTATGAAAAATACAATTCATGTTTATTTAAGTATCTGTCATGGAAAATTTCCTTTACCTCGTAGAGATTAATGCTTGCAAAAGATTTATAAGACTATGTACTATAACCTTAACCTTAAATTTAAAATAGACACCGTAAACTTTTTACGATAGAATAAATAAGAGGAATTTAATTCTTTTCATATACAATTATTACAGTTTCAAAGAATATAACTGTAAAATGTGTGATATTTCATTACCATTGTAGCGAATTAGTTCTTAAGAGAAAAAAATACCATACTTTTCTTTTTACTCCTATTTTCAGCGCATTAAAATCCACTATTTTGTGCAAAGAATAATATATAAAACTAAAATTTGTCACTATTACTCAATATGTCTTCCTTTAGATAATTCCATTCCATTCGTATTCTTTTGTATGTTTAGACGAGTACATCTACAGAAACAGTTAAAGCAAACGATTTTATTCAAACAAATACAATTAATATCAAATTTATGAAAAAATTAATACCAAACTATATTTTGAGAAACCATTAATCGATGTTTCGAACATTATGCGTAACTGACTTTAGATCTTTCTTATTCTCTTATTGTATGTTTCTGGTGCTTATTTATATCATGAATAATATCTTACACCTCTTCTCAATATAAAGTGTGATTACGGTATTTAGAATTTTTAAAAACATTTTTCTGACTTTCATAGATAAAGATTTATTTTATTTTAAATAAATAAAATTAAACCATTAGTGTAAATCATTATTTCCGCAAACATTTCTCAATGAATTTTAAATTTATTCCTGATTTATCAAATCATGAAATATTTATATTTCAGTACTTTCGTGTCATAAAGTCCACGAATTTCACAGAACCAATAGCCAGCGTTAGTTAAAAATATCGACAAATGCTACCATCGTTTTTATTATACTCGAATACGAGTAGAAAGATTTTCCACACTATTGGCTGCATATTGCGGCATTTAGCAAATGTATTTTTGATTTGACGAAATTAGTCGATGATATGATACTTAAGTACCCTATTTCTTTTTCTTTATTTGGTTAGTGACTTTATTTAATTAAATGTGTGTCAATATGAAATCGGTACTTACCGATTTTAGGGACCAGTAGGCCAAAAAGCATACACAAATTTCAGCTCAGAGACAACTGTAAATATTTATTATCGTCAATGTTCATGTTAGCAACAACTTTCAAATAACAGTCACCAACACATGGTCCATGTAACTAATAAGCACAATTAAAATTTTTATACTGAGATTTAATTCCCTTATTTACTTTGTTATATTAAAAAGCTTTTAAATCAACTTTTACTATCTAAAATAAGTTAAAAAAAGATTTACGTATTTATTTGATATAATTCACTATTCGTGTATATATTAATATTAATTTCTTGTAATGGAAGTATGAATCTATCAATTCGAAATGTATTTTAAGGAAATATAAATAAAAAGTATTATGGTTACATTTAAGATGAGTGTGTTTTACTTATCCGTATGTTTTATTAATGTTAACTAATATGTATATATTTTTACGAAATAAAGTTTTTGTAAAAAGAAAAATTTTGTCTACAGTGAGAGGCATGATCTAATTGGCTGGGAAGACGTGATTGCATTTATCGCGTGATTATGATGTTATGTGAACTGAGCTTTTCATCTATAAACAGTTTTCCCCAAAAAAATACTTCAAAATTTTCATCATTTTTGAATATAAATTTACTCAGTCAATAAAAGCACATATATAATTTCTTTAAAAGGGGTTTAAGTGTACTTTCCACAAATACATAATATTTGATTAAGAAAATATACTACATAATTCCCATGATTCATTTTCATAAATGTATTAACATTGTTATTGATTAAGAATTTTGGTCGTTCACTAGAATGTTGGTGGATAAGGATAAAAGTCAAAAACGATATTTGACTTAAGTAATTCAAAGTTGTAACTAAAGTAATTCAAATGGTATATTACTAGAAAAATATTAAAATAAAGTCATCTATTCATTTTTTAGATATTTAATAAAAGTATAAAAATTGATTGATTCTATTGAAGTATAACATTTAATATTCCAAAAATGCACGATTCTTACATTTTGTTGAATTAAGAAGCGGTATCATCTGGGGTTATAAGAATTACACACAAAAATTTCTTTTAAGCAATACTTCAAAAACAATCACTTTAAAACATAAATAGATTTCGTATTTAAAAAACATAAAAATAGAGTATTAGCATTTACCAATACTTTTTCCCCAATCATTGAAATATAAACTTTTAAATAAATCCATATCTGTAAAAAAATTTACTTAACCTCTTTCAAAGGAAATGGCTCGACTTTTAGATGGTTTGGCAAATTATTTTTAAAATCACCAATATTGTCACCCAAATCTTTTTTTCATTTTATTCCACAACCAATGTTCTTTTATTGCTTTTGAATACGTAAATCAAAATACAGCTCTATAAAACAAAACTTTAAAAAGATTTTTCAACTTTTGTAATAAGAATGATTTTGTATAGGTCATTTTTTACATACTATCAAAGACAAAAACATCATCACGATCAATCTTCATGGGTTAAAAGAACAAAAAGCACCTTTCTTTTAAAAAAATCATAATTAAAATTAAATTACACTATGCATTACATCCCATTTCCCTTAACTCGCCCCAAACACTTTGAAAGTGTTGATAAATGCTGATTTAAAACGTTCTCCTTCAATTTATTAAAATTATTATTCAACGTGATTTCCGAGAGAGGTAATAATTCATTAAAGAAGCTTTTCTTAAAAGGGGTGATTGTTTCAAGATTACCTCAGGGCTCTGTATATTTCCAAGCCTAGGTTCTTTCATTATCAGTAATTAAACGCTGCTACGCTTTATGTATAATGAATCGCCATGAGATTAACTTCGTTTGTTCACCTTCTCTGCAGAAACCTGGGAGGAAAAGGGGTTTCTAGCGTTCATCTGGTTCGGTTTCACATGTAATTAATGTCTGAGGTGAATAACGAAAGCGCTATAGCATTCAAGCATGCTGAAGCTTTGTGAAAATGTTAAACCCTTCAGCAGGGCGGGGGAATAGGATAAAGAAAACCTCTTTTTTATTGCGACTCGGCAAAGCGTGTTTTATTTGATGTTAGCGGCAGCTAAAAAATAGATTAACGATAAGACACAGTTCTATGAGTTAATATGAGTTTTAAATTGAGATTTTTTTCCACTTTACTTGGATGCCTGTGTGTTTTAAAGGGGAAAAAATAGAAGCTTTTTTGCCGAGAACTTTTTCTTTCAATTTAGAAGAGTGCAAAACTGCTCAATGTTGCTAATTCAAAAGAACCTAAGGCAGTGGTTCTCAAACTTTCAATACTCGCCACCCAATTTCAGTCTAAATTTTCGTCGCGACCCCCTCCATACAATAATAATGTACCGCCGGCGTAAATAAACGTCTCGCCCAGCCAGTGCATAAACTGCCCACGACGTATATATACGTCTGAAAAATACAACACAATTGATATCCATAAAATTATTCCAAAGGCTTTAAAATGCAATAAAAGGACCTTGACAGTGTTGGCAAAATATTTACTTATTTCGGAGAATTTTCTTATTTATTCCCTTCCCCCTCCAATACCCCACATACGCGTGCATACGTGCAAAATGGTGCATTGGGGAGCGAATCGAGTAACTTTTAATCGGCAGTCAAGGAATTAATTATAAACCGTAAAAATGATCAAGATAAGTGCTAATTTTTGCATATAATTTTATGTATCACAAGCCCGTTGGGTCACTGATGATTATTAAACTTGTTCTTAACTTAGTATAATTAATTAATTATTAAATGCATTGTGTGCAGTACTGATACATTTATAGATGTATTATATTAGCGTAAATGTTTTTTTTTTTTTATTTTTATCATGTAAGAATTTTTTTTGTTTGCTTTCAATAAATTAATATTTTTTTAATAATCTTTTGTTTTCAACTATTCAATATGTTCGCACCTCCTTGGTTATCACTCCCCTAGGGGAGCCCCACAGTTTGAGAAGCGCTGATCTTAGGAGATATCCCGGCTTTTCATGTAGATCAATTTAAATTGCACCATGTCAGAAGGGTCGGCAATAATACTTCCAATAATAATTTTACTTATAATTCTAAGCTCATATTAACTCTAGAACATCTGGGATTTCGATTACACTTAAATGTCCACCAGTGTCATTTCGACACCGCGATATAAAATACAGTCGGACCTCAAAATAACGAAGTCGCTAAATCCCGAAAAAAGCTCGTGATATGGAAAATTAGTTAAAATAGAGATTCATCTTTCAATTTTCTTTATATACCACATAAATCAAATTTTAAATTCATGAACACTATATATTAAAAAAAGTAATTATTCACACCTTTTTGTACATTAATATATACTTATTTTATACATCTTATCTATAAAAAAAAGAAAGAAAAACCGCAAGAAAAATTTCTTGACGCCTTTATCCACTTCCTGAAGAATTAATTTTTTTTTTCTTTGATGCTCAAATACTTACGTTTTGACATTTTCGAGCTACAAGAAACGAAGTTACCAGTACGACTGAACAGTACTACAAATGAACAGAGACCAGTTTGACACGAAACTCCACTGAGGGTAAAAGAGGATATCAAAGATGTTTCCAGTGAACTGGACAATGGGTGGTTAAAAGTTGTATTTCTTGGATGAATGGCCCAGAATTCTATTGCTCTCGGCACCTAATAAAACCAGTTCAAGATTTATGACCCCATAAACTTTGCTAAAAGAGAAACGTCCAGAAATACTTCAAAAATAGGGAGAAAAAAAATTGAATCACAAGAGAAAAAGTTCGTTATAGAGAAAAGGCACTTCGCTATTAGGAGGTTATTTTACGAAAAAAATTGTGAAATGTTCTTTGTTCCAAAGAGGAAAGAGTTCGCTATATAGGAAAATTCGCAATATAGTGGTTCGTTATATGGAGATTCGACTGTATATAAAACAATTCTTTTAACTAAATAATTCCAGGGTTACTGTTCACTAGGGTTTATAGTTTTAAGACTTTTTAAAATTATTTTAAGTAATTATCATATATTATGACTCTATATATCATAAAAAACTGACGAAGGCACTATGTTTCGCGAAGCTTATTGGACCACTGCTTTGTCGCAATACATTTCAAGTCGCAAATCTACCACGAACATTGCTGTTATTCAGTGTGTAATCTGTGCTATCCTGAAGGAAATATATATCAGTATTTACTGGAATATTATCAATTATATCTGCACTTTCTTCAGATTCTTCACAGTCATTTTCACTCAATCTTATGTCTTCATTGGAATCTAAATTTTAACAAGACAGCTAAAACCACCATCCGATTCATTCTCAGAAAAAACTATTACAACAAATTAGCAATTTCATCAGGTCTTAGAACTTTTATACGAGCCATCGTTTCAAGGTTTCTGTTCTAATTTAAGCTCAAAGATCCAAAGAAATTTTTTTTTTCTGAACAGATAAGGAAATATACTATGTAACGATATACTTAAGACTCAACAATTTTAGTATAATTGATTCGTTTCCACTGTGAAGCCAATAACACTGCATTCAAGGTAAAATAAATGTGCGATAGGATTTTGGGACGTCTGTTTTACTAATAGTATCTATTTCGTGAACTTTATTTCATTGAACGACAGCTATTTATAATGATAAATTGCCTTGGAGTCGAAACGACACCAGTGGACGTTCTAGGTATATTTAATTGTAAAATCACTCCTAATTAACCTAGAACCCCAAAACTTTTTCTGAGTAATCACCAGGGAAATGTCACGAAAATCTTTCAAACTCACTGCAAAAATGCGGAAAGGAGTAAACAGGTTCTGGTGACCATTTGATAGACACCAACGAAGGTTCCAGTGTTGAAGAAAAATTTATTTTAGTCTTAGAAATATTTTTTTTTAAAAAAAATATTTACATTTCATTTTAATACTTTTAAGTGCTTGATATTTTATTCCAAATTTACGGGGAACTTGTTCCATAATTCCTCAAGCATTTATTAAATTGCTCAAGATTTAGAATATGAATTAGAAGAAAAAACAAAATGCCATGTTATTCATAATTAGGTTAGCAGGAAATTTCTGCAAAAGACGGAATATTAATGAAAATCTGTAGTTAATGTACATTCCGCATATCGAATTTATAATCCAAATTAAATCTGATTGCATATTCGGTTGGTATTTACTGTGATTTCAAATGTAATTAAAATCAGGCTTTCTACAACATTACTTTAGTAATTACTAATAACTTCGCAGTGGTTGAAATTAGTTCATTACTGCATTACATTAGCATAAACCAATGACCAGCAAGCTGCTCTTGTTCAGACACAACAGCCACTCTCACCTTTGCCAATTATCTCAATGTAGCTCATTTACAATTACATTATGACATAGCGCTATACTATCTATAGAACAATTAGATTATTCAAATCAAGTTAGAACTTTACAATGCACTATCTCATTAATGTTACACCATATATCAACGGACTAAATCATGGTATAATGGCTAATGGTCTATAGTCAGAATTAAAGATAGTATTGACTTATGATAAATGATCCATAACCTCTTTGTACTTGGGAGTTTTCAATAGAAATTTTTTAACACTTATGTTGGATGTTTGATTATTTGTTTTGAAGCTACATGAGGGCTATTGGCAATGAACCTCGTAGATTTGAACCCAAATCAAGTAACGAAGAAGACATCTCAGAGCTGTAACTCTTTCTTCAACTTAACATTTAGAATTGTACTGAATTAGAAATTAACACACTGAATGGTGTATAAAGATATATAAGACCACTTTAATTTTGTAAAAATTGTGAAATAAAAATGTTTTTAATTATAGTTTAAGTTCATGACATATGATGAAGATGACTACGATATTTAAAAACACCCATGCGATATTGTGGTTAGTGACGCTGACTGCTGCTTGTTAGGCCTTGGGTTCGAGTCCCGTAGAAGGCATGGATATTTGTAAATGTATAGTGCCTTTGCGTTATGGGGTTACTCTAAATCAGCGATACTCAACCTGCGGCCCACCGAGCATTTTTAAGTGGCCCATCTATGGTCCATTGCTCTGGGAAATTTACTTATTTAAGAACATTGTATTAAATATTTGGTGAGAAATTCTTTGTCAAGAAATCAAATATATCAAATTTGCTTTTTGCTGTTGGTGTCGCACGGGTACGAATTGATATTCTTTTTCTATTTGGAACGGTTACGGTTAGTGATAACAGGCAACAGAGGAGTAGCGACAATTTTATGGGTTAAACTAATTTATAACTATCATATCTTGCAAGTGAAAAGTATTCGAAGAAAATATATCGTTTCAAGACGATTGGAAGGTTGACTAATTTGTAGTGAAAAACAAACATGGATCACTGTATTTAAAAAAATACTAATAAACAAGAATCATTCAAAGACTCTTTTTCTCGAAGACATCTTTCAAGAGGTAATAAAAAATAAGCTTTCTTGAATAATCTTTGCAACAGCAACAAAGTGTTTTGTCAGTGGTAATATCACAGCGGTGAAAAAGACATCCTATGAAGTGTGTTATATTATTCGTAATCATATGAAGCAATCTACTGATGCATAAATTGTGAAGGATTTTTTCTTAATTGCTTCTAATTTAGTGTTAGTGACAGAAATAAAAAAATAATAATAATTTTAAAAAAAAAGAAAACAGGAGTTATAATATTTTTATCAATTTTTCACATTTTGAATTTCCAATGTTATCTTGATCTTAAAGCATTTCTATATCCTCCTCCATTTATCCTCATGTTGCGGCCCGCGTGAAATAACTAACATATGTATGTGGCCCAGCAGAAAAAAAAAAGATTGAGTACCACTGCTCTAAATAGTGTTGAAATGGGCGTTTATCTGTGGGTATCTGGACTATGAAAACAGTCCTCAGTCACATATCTGGTGGTCTTCGATGTGGGAGACGGTGAAAATGGATTTTTTCAGTCTGCTGAGAGGCATGGCAGTGGTTGGTTGAAACGAGGAGATCCGGGAAGGGTGCTTAAAAATGTCATCATGATGGAGTGGAAAAATTTTCTGCGTCGTTGAGGGCTTAGAGGTTGCTCTCTGGTTGGTCAATGGTAAAAATGATCATAGACTCCGATTGGCTGCCCAGGGGGTTGAGAATAGGGAAAGTGGGAGGAGCTTATCCTGTGGGGTATTCTTAGAATTTAAAATGAAAAATAGCAGTCAAGCCGCAAAACTTTTCGTGAGGCTGGTGAAAAAGGAATAGAGGTGGGAAATCCCTGACCCCTGCAGGGTGTTTTCCCTCGAAATAAGGGTGGATCCGAGTCAAATCTTACTGTCACCTGCATGTTGCTCAAAGCTACGGCTAACGACAGGCGTACATCTAGCCTTTTACAGCGATAAATTTAGTGCGCATCGATCTGATAATGTCAGAAACAGGTGGGATTAGCAATAACAACACGATATTTTAGGCACTGCGGTATTAAAAGTGTCCCACTTTTTTGGATGCATAAGCATGCATGGCGGGATATTTTTTGAAACACTTCAAAGTATTGCTGTGTACGTAGGTCTCACTTAAGCAAAGTAGTTAGTAATATTATCAACAAATGTTATAAACAAGTTCGAGTAAACAAGTGTTGACATGCCAGTCATTTATTTATCAAAATAAACGAGTTTTGCTCAATTTTAAAAGAAATAGAATTTTTATGCAATATGAGATTTTATTTTCTAAAATTCGACGCCTCATAGGGTTCAGACTATTTTAAACTGTGAAATTCTATTTTTTAAAAAATATTTTTGCTGGAACGTTTTGAAATTTCACAAATTGAGATAATTTTTAAATTTTTACTTGATAATCGACAAATTCGTCTACCGTCCCGTGCTATTAAAATCCTTTTTTTCAGGTGTTTTTACTATGCTTCAATTATGTTTTATAAATATGACATTATAAAGGGTTTCATCAACTTTTATTTGATTTTCTATCAGAATTGCCAGCATTTTTATAACATAAACTATTTTCACATTTTAAGATTATTATTTACCCGGCGAAGTCTTCAAAAATCACGCAGAATACAATAAAACTCCTAACTTTGTTTCTGAAAAAAATGCTTTCATGAAATACTAAAAGTTACGGTTCATAATGATTCAAAGTGCTATATAATATGCAATTTTTGCAGGTGGTGTATTAAATTTTTAAAAGATACTTTATTGAATTTTTAGAAAAAGGAGTATATTTTAGTATAATTTAAGTTAATTTTAAAAGCAGCAATTAATATACAAAGTTTTTCACGGAATATTTAAAATATATACACCAAAAATTGTATATTATATCTTCTCTACAGAAATGTACTACTTTTTTAGTGATCTTATATAAAGTTAATTAGTGACACTCTGCATGCACTATAATATACAGTTTATACTTCTTCAAGTAAATTGTACTTGAGTTGATGTAATTTTTTGCATTCAGATAGTCCACAAATAATAGAAGAATCGAGCAAAATATACATTGACAATACTTTGCAATTTTAAAAAAAAAGGTTTTACTTCCTAATATAATATCTAGAACATTATTCTTTCCGTTCAGCTTTTATACTATGATATTATACTGACATCACAATATTAGTCTTACTAACCATTTAAAGAGTAAAGTACTATCTGTATAATCAAACTTATCAACACGTAATTTGTAAAAAAATGATTTTCTCTTTACTTTAAAAGTATTTTTTTAAGTTTCAATACAGAAATACAAGAATCAAGCAAGTTAAGGACATAGTAGCTTAATGGTTATGGTCACAAACTCGTGGCTGGCGTGTCATGAGTTCGAGCCCAAGTGCCACTGAAGAGTGTAGACTAATGTACATTAAATCTGTCAAGATTCAAAGTCCTCTCATTGTCTTGGGGTTGTAGTTTGGAAAGAGGGGTACCAGCTCAGGTGTCGTCTTCGTCATTTGACCACGGTTCAGGATTATGAAGTCCGTCGCCAATAATCTCAAGTTGGTCGGCTCAGTGACTTCGAGGTAGCATGTTCACTTCATGAGTTCAAGATTGCGGGTGCAATCTCAGCTGGAGTCGATAGACTTTCTGGTTGCGAAAATCGTAGGCGTGCATGCCATATGATTATTTGGCGTGTGAAAGATCCTTTGAGTATCAATTTGGTTCTGGTACTTATCGGCAAAATCTAAATCACGGCATCCATTTAGCATCCGACGAGAACTTGAATTAAAATTAATTCAAGCGTAGGAGCGAGACCGGCCACTAGATGGTACCACAATGAAATGGCTCTCACATTTGGGAACATGCCGTGTCTTCAAAGGCTTAGTTGCCAATATATAGCCCATTAGAAAATAAAATATTCTCAAATGGCTGTACAGTGTAACATGCTGTTGCTTTACAGTCAATTACAAACAACCAAATTAAAATTTTATAATTCAATTTGACATAAATGAATTAAGTAATTTTTACGCCTGGGTATACACCTTATTTCTCTGGAAATTAGTATCAGCTTAAGTGATGAATTTCACGAACACTGAACTGTCAGCGTTATTCACTTAAGATCACCACTTAGAATGATCTCGCGTGGTGCACGTAAACTCGAATGGGTTCTCAAAATACCCATGCGAAGTGTTGCGTAAAATTTGAAGTGTGAGATGTCAGCTCTTGTATCATCTTCTCCATGGAAACAGGGATCAGAATTACTATAAGATAATATTATTGATAGTGATATCAATATATAACTAACTGTAACTAAACTTTAACAATATAACAGAATGTTGTATATCGTGAAGCATTTTAACACAAGCTTTAGCACAAAACACATCATTGTATTTCTGAAGTATTACGTTTATGTCTGAAAAAGTTTGGTTTCTAAAATAAAATTTATCATAGAACATTAATTGGACTTACATAAAAAGTTTATGCAACACCAGCTATTCTGCAACATATTATATTTCTTGGCATTTTTTAGAGAAAAAAAAAGTGCACCAAAGTATTTATTTTTGAACATTTGCATTGATTTATATTACATTTATTAGTTTGTTTATTATTTTTGCTCCCACAACAAAAATTTTACCAAACATTAAATTTCCATTAAGATTAAATTTTATTCCTTTAAATCGTAGAATTAATTTTACTTAACAAGTGTTAATTAGAAAAATAAATAAACTCATTTTTCAATAGGTTCTTATAAATGCTTTCCAATATATATTTCAGGTAATTATTTTTAGTATTGTAATACTAGGATCTGTAAGGTGTCTCGTAATTCAATTCCTAACAAAACTATTAGGTCACACTCTCTATATATTTATTTATTTATCTTGGTGGAATTTTCAATCGTTAATAAAATACATATTAAAGCGCTCAATTGAGCTTAAATTTTATATACATGATTATTTTGGATGAGGATACAGTAATTTAATTATAATTAATAAAAATTAATTGGTTCAAACTAATTATTTAAAGAATTACAAATACAGTCACGTTGACATCATTTTTGGCGACTTAGTGACCGTTTTGGCGACTTGTGTCAAAACTTGAAAGAGTTTTTTTTCCTCACGTTTTAAAGCATTCAGTTTTATATACACGATTGTTTTGGATGACAGTACGAAATTTTAATGATGATTAATAAAAAGTAATTATCACTTAATGCTGTGATTTTGTCATTTGTATATACATATTTATATTAATTGTAACTATTTAATAAAAAGTAGCTAAAATAAAATTCTTCTTTGTTGATCTAAGTAGGAATTGCTTTAAAAAATTGTTTTTATATTACTTGTTGTATCGTATGTATAAGCGTCAACGCAGCCAAATTTCTGACTCTCGAATCGCACTATTCTCCACTAAAATCTGATACGTGACTCTTTTTTCTCTTCAAGTAAATCATGTAAGAATCTTTTTGTTGTTTGGACACCATGGTCCAATTCGCATGGCATAAATTTTGTTGCTATGACGCTATTACACAAGTACCCTATTTTGAAGCAATATCTCATTTCAACAATTTTCGAATCGAGACATTGGTTCTACTAAAGTCCTTCGAAGACCATCTTGTGGTTTAGAGGGAGCTATGTCTCAGTACCTCCTCCTCTTCATGTTGACTGTGGAGAAGATCTCGCTCATTTTTAGGATTCTCGGGAGATTCAAACGCAGTATGTTTGTAGAAACCATTGAATCAAACTCGGAAGGATTACATTCATGTAGTTATAATAAATCACTTTTAATAACCGAGCAATGCAAAATTCTGCTTGATATGTAAACAAAAACAAGCTAAAGGGGCTGATAAACTTTACTACTTATCTGAACGAGATGCAACCCAACGGCTTTGACGAATCAATAACAAACGTATTACTGAATTTTAAAAATTGATATGGCAACGTGGATTTAGGATCCCCTGATACGAATGGATATGGGGAAATATCGTCCACAATCATTTTAAATTATCTACAGTTATCTACCGCATTGACTATTTATAAATTATTTGTAGTGACGTTAATTTGTATAGAGCTCTAGTTTAAAAAGTGTTTATTTGGCTAGATGGAAGGAAGACCGTTTCAGAAAGGTTAGACAAATGTAACAGCTCCTGTGCAGATTATATCAAATTTCGTCCCAAATCTGGTAAATTAATACCTTTCCACATTTATAATTAATTCAGATAATCTCAAAAGGTATTAGCGCAGAAAAATTAGAATCAAATTTAAAACATTGAGCATATGTAGCTAAATATAATAAAAAATTATCAATTTAATGAATACTTATCTGTTAATTTTGAAAAAGTTGAGATATAAAGCAGAATTCACATAAAATTAAAACATAAGATAATAATAATAATATATAGTAATAAAATAAATCATATAAAATGCTAATAAATCTTTAAATGATATTTTTGCATATAGGGATCTTTGGAAGAGTTACAGGTATTTGCTGGCTTAAGATTCGTCAAATCAAAGAAGATAATTGATAACGGGGTTTCTTAACCTGGAGTCTATGTGAAACGACTTCTATATCCGTTTTAATTTATTTATCTTAAGAAAGCGATATATAACCCTATTTACATTTATTTTTAAACAAATTTCCCTTAAAATTTTCCATTACATAAGTATGAATGATGTGACCCATAATTATATATTATGCCATATGTGTAAAATAAAACTGAACGAAATTATTTGAAGCAACTATCACAGAAAATTTCAAGCATGCACATAAACATAGAGTCAAATTAATCAACTTAGAGAACACATTACTCACGAAAGTTGACTCACAGACTTGCATTCCTTTTCTTTGAGACATGAACTCTATGGGAGGTTTGACGTAAAGGAAAATAAACTATAGTATATCTCAGAGCAAAAGACATATTATGGTATGTTTTGGAAACTTTAAATTCCATCACAATCACATATTTTTAAAAATCTAAATTTTCAAAACAAAGATGGGATGTATTATCAGCCTTCACAATCACTGAACCTAAGTGCAACGTGCTCAATCCTCATATAAATAGCCTTCAAATTATCACGTATGCTACAAAGAAAATTTCAATGAAAATATTTCGTATATGTACATAATTATAATTAAATCATAAGTTATTTTTTTTCAATTCCCTTTAATTTAAATGGTCTATATCAAAAAATAAAAAACATTGAAAAAGGGGGTTTCCTTTTTTTTAACAAGAACAATTAAAAAAAAAATATAATAAAGATTAATAAATACTATTCTACAAAAAATTCAAAAATGTTAAACCCCTACTAAACGTTAAATCATAATAAATCAATAAATTTTTTTAAAAAATTAAATTTTTAGGAATATGAATAGAAGAAAAATAACATTAAAAAATATTTATCATTATCATACACTAATGTTAATAATACATGGAACATTATAAAAACGAAATTTTTAATGTAATAAATATATTTTGTGTTTTTAAATTACTTTTTTCATTATTTTTATAAGCTTCGAAAGATATTTAAGAAATAACCATTCTAATTCCAGTTTTGAAGTATTTAGATCACTGAATATGGCAATGACCTTTCTACTTTCTAAAAATGATTTTCAAGGGCATTTTTTGCATGTATGTTCTCTATAATAATAATAGATTTTAAAAAAAATCTATCTATTATAAACTACATAATTTCACTCAATATTTTAAATCAAAAGAAGGTTGTCTAGCCACCAAATTGGATCTAACCCCACAAAATAGTCCTCAGTCTTATAGAAACTCTACCATCCATCTTTAATATCCAAATGTGATATATCTCTCATCTGTAATGCTATATGAATATATTGTCTTTGTTAAAACAAATAAGCAAAAAAATATTTGTTATGCCAGAGTAGAATTCTGTATTATTTTTCAATTCCACAGTATATGTTTTCGTGGTCAAGTTAATTTAGTGAGTCTACAAAAATGGAAAGAGAAAGAATGAAATTGGTTTTAAATTTGGATGAGTAAAAGTTCTTTCTTGACTCGATCGACTTAACTGTTCGAAATTAAAAGTCTTTCTAACTTTTGAAATTGTCAATATTGCCTCTGAATTGAGTTTTGCCCAGAGCTATTTTTTTTCTCACTCCTGTTCGAGTTCTTTCATCTGAGTCCAATAATCAATCTTCTGGTATTAGATCTTTCTGCAGTTAAAACTTCAACCTCTTCTCTAGTGATGTGGAAAATTAAAAGATAGATGATGAAAACATGTTACTCTCAGGGAAAAAGAGTTGAAAGAAAACGCCGGATGAAAAAAAAAATATATCAACGTTTTAGATGTTTTGAGTGTTTTATAAAAAGAAAGAGAGGAAAAAAGTATAAGAATTTATCGAATATCTTTTTTTCGCTAAAACCAATATAAGCAGAAAATTTATCCTATAAAATGAATTCGAACTGAATGTTCTTTCTTCAGATTCACTTTGTAGACACATTTTCGTAAATAATACAAAATAGGTTATTAAAATTCATAATCATAAGTATTTTTTTTTCTCATTATACATGTTTAACTAATAAAATAAAGGCAATTTTATTTTGGAAAGAAATCGTTTTTAATGGACAGTCTGCGTCCCTTTTAGGGGAAAGTATTAATTGTATAATGGTTGCCCAAATAAAAAGTGGACAAGTTGAATAAAAAGAATACCTTTATTGGAATTTAAAATAAATCGCATTGGGTGTTGTAACTCAGGTCCCATGGTTTCGACAGAAGGTCTGTGCCTTCGATGTAGCAAGATTGTGATTGATTCTCGAGAAAGTCCTGCATAGCTTCCTTCACCTCATCGGCCGAAAAGAAACGTAATGCTCTTTTTCGGAAACAAGTGTGGAAGGTTCGGAGACTGGTTTTCCCCCGAGGTTTTCCCAACACTTTAAAAACGAAATTTTTTTTTCTAGGTTTCCGAAAACGTTTGGGTCCGATTTTTCATGGGGGAAAGTTTGTCACCGCCGCCCTTTGCACCTTTTTGAACTGGGTACGCAATGGAGAACCCCACCGTTTAAAATTGCTCACATTTCACTCACCTACAGCAATCAGAAGCTGTATTACCACGCATTGCTCCTATATGGACGCATCCATAAATAGCTCGACTTTACTTTGGATCTATTTCTACCGAACATTTTCTTTTTGGGGTGGGGGTGTCCCCTCCACCTTCCTTCATATCCATGTCGGTAGCGCTGCAGAGTGCAATCATTTTTACAAATTGACGGGCCTATTTGGCAACCCTTATACCTATACAAATTCAGAAATATTGAATAATGCACAAATATCCAATAAAAAAATATCATGATATATTGGTATTTAATTGGCTTTGAACTATCACATTAACAGTTCTCTAATGTAGTGTAGCGCTATTCTTTTTATTCTATTCATATAATAAGACCCCCCTTAACTCCGGGGGGTACGTTCCATCAAAATAGGCGTAATGCGAAACAGCGCTAAACGAGGTACTTAACGGGGAAATAATTTAGGGAAGATGGATAGAAAATTGGTTACGTATTAAAATTTTAAAAATTTTGGTTTTTTTAAAAAATAAAAACCAAACATTTATTTCTTACAAAAAAATAAAAAATATAAACCGAATATAAACATTAAAAAAAAATAAAATTATGTCAATAGATGATTTTCCATTCTGGTTTCCAATTTTTTCCTTTGTCAAAAAGGCATCTTGTTGAAGGCCAAACAATGCAGCAGTAATTTGAGATTGACGTTCACCAGAATCTAATCTTCTAATCACTTGCAGTTTAGTTTCCAGTGAAATGCTTTTTCTGGTTGCTTTCTTTTCTTGCTTTTCATTATCACCCATAATAAAAACTAAAGATCATAATATTTGTCACTGTATTAAGCGTTATAGTATTATATAAGTTTATATACTTACAATAATGTCAAAAATATTTCAAATGTTAATAATGCGTCCGTACAGCACCGCACCAAACAAGAAACACAACTACACTGCTTCGAATGTGTTATGTACATATTTTGAAACCTACAATTTCGGGGAATCTCAGTAGCGCTGCGAGCAATTTCGGAAAATCCCCGGGTTGAAATAAAAGAGCGCTAAGCCACTGGGTCTTACTGTATTTTTTTTTTTTAGTTATTGTATTGCCATTCGTCTTATCCTCTAAAAACAAAAGTAACTTTTTTAAGTTTTTTGACTTTTTCCAGCAAAGCTTTGTCAAATAACAAGGAGGATAGGAGTTTCCTTGTACAGAGCTGAATGCATTGCGGTGTTCGAAATAACGAGGTGATAATATTTTTCAAAAGTCTTGAACAGAATCGCGCAAAATAAGAGATATTGAGAGTTTTCTGACTATCACTTCGTCGTATGGCTCCCTAAGCTGATGGACTTAAGTCTTGGACCGTGATTTTTGGATCTCACTTTGTCCTGGATTCACCTAGAGATTCCCCACTTCATTTTTTACTCTGTATAAAAAATTAATACTAATTACTCAGATTAAAAGCAATGAAAATTTTAATTCAATTTCCAACAATGTGTGTGTGTGTATTTGAGCAAAAACACATTTCCATCAGCAACAAGAATTAAAACGTGGCACCGGTTTCGACTTGAAATAAACGCGGCTTGACGTCTTGCAGAGGCGTTATTAGAACCGAAAATCCACAAATTGAATTCATGCAGGAACAAATATCACACTAAAATATATATAATACTTAAATGAACTTATTTTTTTACTTTTTTCAAATATTATTTCTTTATAATTGTTTTATAATTAATGGGGGCATTTCACTTTATTAAAGTAAAAGTTTCCCGATTATTATTATATAAATGTCTGCTTTTTTTTAAACCATCACACATAAAAATAATCACTTTTTTTGTTTATAAAATTCTAAAAGTTGGTGAGCACTGTACTATACATTACCTTATTTTTAGTTTAATTTACCAGTTTTACAGGGTTTTTTTAAAATATTTTTCATCATTAATTTTCCTATACAATTCTGTTTAAAAATCATTAGTTTTCCTTGTGAATTATTCTGAAATTTATATTATTTATAATGTCTCAATACATTCAACAATGAATTTCTACATGACTCAACATTTTTAAAAGTCCTGCAATTCAAAAAAGATTAAATGCAGCTGTCAGGGCCCAGGAACGTTTATTTCCTGTATCTTCTTTTTGAATAAGTAGACATACTTTCGCAATGGACATCTCTATAAAGCGCGAATAACCCTGGACTTTCTAAAGATGACCCCTCATACATCGTCCATTCAAATCCCCAAACCTCTTTCTAGATGGAACTCAAAACATTCCATGACATAAGTCCGACCATAGATGTCTAAAAACCGAAGGGGAAAAAAAAAAATATCTTCTCTCTTCCCAACGCGAATATCTCCAGAACTTGAATAAGAAAAGCTTTCCTGTTTTCAGAAAAAGGCTTTTAGCGAACGTTTTTCAGAACTTTAGAGCGGAATTTTGAATTTTATTTTTGAGGCATTCTGTGAAAAAAAGGGAAGAAAAAACATCAAGTGAAAATCTATTTTTACAAAAAATGAAGTTTATATTTATATATATTTTGTTTTGCTGGTCTGTGAAACTTAGTTTTCAGAATAGAGTGCTTTAGAACAGATAACTATGTATGTGTTATATTTTTGTGGAAATAAAACCAATAATTTTGAAATTCCCCAGGGGGGCCTCTCCCTGGGTTATCTGCGTGATCTAGATGTGGAGGATTAAGAAAAAACTAGAAGATTCCCTTATCTTTAATTTTCTTTATTAAGCCTTCAGTACTTAAACCTTTTAAAGATTTGATAATAAATATGCAGAGAATCTCGATGACAAAACACACAATATCAATAATATCGAACTAACTAACCGGGCCACTATGATTAACCCGCCAAATCTCAATTCCAAAATATCACAAGTCCTAATATTAAATAGTCAATCCTACCGTCCGATCGCCGAACTAATCATAAGGAGTTGGACTTTTTAGTGCAATGGATGCACCTTGAAACTTTATCTTTGGGAAAACCTCTGTTGGCTGTCATTTCAAAACTATCACATTTTGGACATCTCTCGCCTTCTTCTTCTAACAAAACCCCCTACGTTCTTTGAGCCACGATTAATGGCAAAATTTTTCCAACCCCAAAACCCAAGAAGTAAAACGAAAAAGATGCAAATAAGATAACCTTTAAAGGATAGAAAGTTTAGTGAGAAAGAATGGCAATTTAAAAAACTGAGTTCGGGGATGAAAAGTGTGGGTCGACGGTTTAGAATCAAGACCCCCCCCGCTAATCTATACAAGGTGACTTCAAAAGGCCCCATCAGTCTACCAAAAAACTGTATCATTGAGTATTCAACCGGTAGGGAGTTTTCCGAAGCTAGTATATTATTGAATCGAGATTAGGGGGATCAATTATTATATTGATAAGTGATCAATTGGGGTCTGAGTTATTAAAACGGCGTATTTTTTGGGTTTTTTCTCACTTTAAAATGTTTGTTCGAAACTAATAAATTTGTTTAAAATTTTTAGTAAAAATCATATTAAAAATTTTAGAATGTCTCTATATCCTTCCGAAAACCCACACCTCTGACTTACGCGGGAAACCCCCCCGACATAGCCATCTACAGATGGCTATGTCCCCCCTTTTCATAACTTAAATTGCCATCTCACTTCTAAACTTCTGATATTTAAAAACTATCTAATTTGCATCTTTATTCCCGTTTCACTTCTTGGGTTTTGGTTGGAAAAGAGTTGCCATGAAAGAGTTGCCTGACCCCTAAAGAACCCAAAGGACATGTTAATGAAAAGACGCGTGAGCCCGTCACAAATTATATATATATGTGTGTGTGTGTGTGCGTGTGTGTGCGTGTGTGTGTGTGAAATGTGTTGTATTGCTCAAAACCGGAAACTAAGCGTTTTATGCGTGATTGTAGTCCTTATTATTATATCAATTTTAGTTTCTTTGTACTGTCGAATTTAAGACAAAAGTTTTGAGAAAGAATAATAAAATAACACGATGCCCAACTTTAAAAAAATATAGCATTAAAGAACATAGGTACTCATAGAGCCTTAAACTGCTTTTAAGAAAAAAATATAAACATAAAATTAAACCTAATTTCTCAAAATAAGTAAGAATACTTTTATTGTGAATCTGTATAAATTTAGAGAAAGAATAAATTTTATGCATTTATACAATGGAGGACGGCCACATGATAAATACAATGCCGTGCTCTGTATTGAATTCAAAATTGCCATTAGTCTTGTACTTCTTGTTCTATTCGTAAAATTTACATAAAATTCCTTGTTTGATAGTTTGTTAAAGATGTTCCAAGTACTAAGTTTCTCCAAAAAGTTTTCAATTTTTTTTTTAAATAAAATTTCTTTTAAATCAACTTTATGTTGTTTACCTAAAAGATTTATTGTTGTTGGCAAATAAATACTTATAAAAAAAAAATTTCTATAAAAAGCAAATGTTGACAAAAATGAAGTTTATGAACTTATTCCCAAAAAAGGGTATACATTTATCACGGGACTATTATTTAGGGGCCGGGAAAACCCGAACCTCCCCGGGGGCGGAAATTTAAGGGGGGCCCATTTAAATTTAAAATTTAAAAAAAATATATATTTTTGTTTAAAAAAAATCGATATATTTTCAAAAATACAAAGGGTATAATTTGGTATTTAATTTTTGCACTTACTTCCTCATTTTTTATTCTGTAATTTTTTAAAGTCAGTTTTTTTTATGTTGAAACTTAAGAGTTCGAAGCTGGATTTATATATTCAATCGTAAAAAATTTTATAAATTTTTCACATCTTTCACTTGTAATTTTTTCCTTTATCCCGGGAAATGGGGTCAATACGGACATTCCTTTCCCAAAAACGACGTCCCGTGCTAGCTATCCAAAAGGGCAGGGGTGGGTTTTTTTTTGATAAAAGTCGTAGAAGATGCTTTTTTTTTAGCCCAAACGTAGTTATTATAAACAAAATAAACGTTTGTGATCCCCACCATCAGTAGATGAAATTGGCATGCTGAAATAAAAAGATTCCTTCTCTTACATTTCACTCGTTTGAAATTAATAACTGGTAATTAATTTTGTCCTTAATTTTTTAATTACTTTTTTATTTAACTTTTTTTTTTTTTTAAAAATATTCTATAGGTGTGATTCTATGTGAAAATTTATCTTTTTTTTTAAAAATAATTTTTTTTTTTGGGGGAGAGGGGGGCATTTTTTTCTTTTTTTCCGGGCGGCAAAGCTGCTAGGGGGCCGGGCCCCGCTATTACCTTTACATAAAATTTTGGGGCCCTTTCATAAAAATATGTTTGCCAATACTAATAAATACACATTTACTGTTCTATTTTTTAATAATTTATACATTTTTACATATTTTTGAAAATTTTACAAAGCATGCGGTGAGGTCAACGTCTGAGTGCCACCCCACTCGCAACAATCACTTCATTCAACATCACAATTTCTTTATGAACAATGAAATATAATACTTTCACATTTATGCACTTGCTTAATGAATATTTTCATTTGCTTATTTCCACGCTTTTCAAAAGTTTGCTGAGCCCAACCAACAACCCTCGTGTTTCTGTAACGGTCAGTTGATGTGATCAAAAATCTCTCACAATATATATGCACAGCATATAAACCAATCACAACATGAGGACTTTCAGCCGCAACAAATTTTGACTAAAATTCTAAAGCTTTCATTAAATACAAACATCTATTATTTAAGTGTAACTCGTTAACTAACACATTTATACATAATTCCTGAAATCAGAACATTAAATTATGCTAAATTACTTTGGTGTATTTATTTTATTTGAGTATTGTTCTGCTGAATTTTCCTCATTACAACAAAACACAATCATAATCAAAATAGTTCTCATGTGAAAGCGATTCACACCAAAGGCATTTCAGCATCAAGCGTTACGTCTAGCCAAATCAGCGACTTCATTTCGGCGAGATTCTCTGGTGGCTAGAAGCTCAACCCCCTGTGACAGCCTTATAACTAGCTTTCAGAAATCTATATTTTCAAGATATTTTGCTTACTATAACCATCTTTAATGTATTGTTGAAACTTGTTTCCTGTTCTTTTAGGCTGAGGATGTGACTAAAAAAGTGATGACGATGAGATGCCTCATCCTTCTTCTCCTCTCTCTGCTGCCGGGGTGGAGTGCAACAGTCCCTCCAGGACCTTGCAAGTCCTGGGAATTTCGATGCAGCAATGACCGATGTATCACCCGAAATCGCTTCTGCGATGGCACTGATGATTGCGGAGATGCCTCAGATGAGCCTACAGGTTGCACAAGTAAGAAGATATTTCCGTATCATCATAAATGTGACGCCTCTGTAGAGTGGTGGTAGTGTAGCTTTTCAAAATATTATTCTTCCAAATATCATTGAAAGAAATGTACTAATTTTTGCTTCGTCTGTATAACCTTTGGATGTTTTAACACAACTCAATGCTTTCGTAATGAAGTTTTGTAAAACAATTTAAATGTATGGCCAAACTTTTTGATCCCAAAGACCTCATACAGAGCAGTCCGACACGTAATACGACCCTCTAGTTTTGGTAAAATAATGAATTTGCAAAAATTTTAAGAGATTTGCGGTTTGCTTAGGGTTCATCATTTTGTTCTTACTTTAAATTTATGAAATTCATCAACAATAAACCGAACAACCCAGGGAAATTTCAATTGAATCCGACTACGTTCAGAAACCCTGATCTTAAAAGCGATAAATGGATTTTTCATGATATTTTGTCCCTTTGATTAGAATAAAGCATAAAAGTGTTTTACGGACTTTTTTAAAGAAAAATTTTTTAAAAACACATTTGGGTAAAAAAAAAATTAGAAAACCTTTTTTTAAAAGTTTTTCTTTTGTGAAAAATAATAATATTTTTCCTGAATATAGTTTGGACCTCTGTACAGAGACTCAACTATTTTTTAAAAAATTCCGTATTTTCAGAGTTACAACCCATTGAAATAATTATCGGCTTTTTTTTAAAATTTCCCCCTTTTGTTGTCAAAAACTAATAAACCCACTTCAAAGTTATATTTTCAAAAATTCTGGATTTTCTGGAGGGTCAAAAATTTTCGGAAAATATTTTTAGAAAAAAACTTTTTCCAAAAATTGCTTTTTAAAAAGGGGGTATTCATTTTTTTTTTTAAAATATTGACTTAAATAATTTTTTAATGTAATACTATTCTTAAAACTATTTTAAAAACATTTTCTAATCTAAGTGACACTAAATATCATAAATATTATCCATTTACTCGCTTTTGCAAAATCAAGGTTCCGAACGTAGTCGGATACCTTAAACTAAAGATTAATATGTTTTCCTATTTTAGTTTTTTCCTTGCAGAAAAGTAAATTTGAACAGAAAAAAGAGAATTATTTGCAATTTCTAAAGGTCATAAATGAGAATTAGAGTGAAGATAATGTATAACTGATACGTGAAAAAGGACTTTTGGATCAGTCTTAATTTTCATAAGCATTCAAATGTTCTATAAACATTGTAACACTTCACAAAAATTTCAACCTTTAGTTTTAAAAGAAATATAATTTATATTATTCCTCCAAAGGAAGAAAAGAATTATTCTATAATTATCTAAATCTGAATTAAGTATAATGCTACAAAAAATTGCTTAAAAACACGCAATGCCAAGCAAAGTGAATTATATAAATGGGAAGCTAAAATACAGTTAATTTATGATCGCACGCTCAATTTTAAATTTGTTGATAATCCTTTAAAAATTTTATAAATTTTATGGATGATTACTATTTTCGTACTACTTCTTTTGGAAAATGGTTATTTCTTTTGTAATAGTTTTGAGCTAAATATTGCTATTATAAAAATATCTTTGTTGTCTTGTCTATGCAGGAAATCAAATGGCCCTGAAGGCATCCAAACGGCCCATGCTATGTCGACGACTTTTGGCGAATAAAAAACCAGAAGAGAAACCAGAGCTAAAAATATCTTTAAATATATGAAATGCAAATTATTTTCTGATTCCCTCTAAATTATTTATTCTTTGTATTGATTCGATTATGAACATGTTAAAAATTATGCATTCAGTTAAAATCATAAAAGTTTATTTGTATCTACTTTACAGATTTGTTTTATCATTAGTAGCAATTATAAATTAGTAATTATTTTTGGAAAGTTTAATTTGCTTTTCGAGTTGAAATTCGGCCCTTAACTTCATAAGTTATCAAAACTCAACAAAAAAAGAGTTATGGACGCGAAATAAATATTATGTTGAGTATTGAAATTGTTAAAGTATTCATGTATCATTAATCATTAATTTAATGTATCTTAACACTTTTTAAATTTTATTATGGATTTAACGTAACTGAGAACGTTCGAAACCGTGATTTTGAAAAAGCGTGCAAATGAATAACTTTTTGAGAGAGATTTAGTGTCAGTTGTATTGTACTATATATATATATATATATATGTAATTATTTTATAAATATCACAAGAAAAATTAGTTAAATGCAAATTTCTTAGCAAAAAATGATTTAAAAACGAAACATTCCTCTTTTATGAAAAATACCTCCAAAAAATAATGTAATATTTTGCCTATATATATCTAGGACTTTTATATAGAGCCTGAACTAAGATTTTTGAACAATTCATGTAGTTTTCAGAGCTTTGATCAAATGAAACAACAACCTGTGTATTTTGTTAAAATTTCTTTACTCTGAGGTATTAAAATATGAATAAATCCATTTTAAATTATAGGTTTCAAAAATAATACTTATTCATGCTCTATGCAGAAGTTATAGTAAAATATTATTATTATAGAGACATGCTTCATAACAGGAGAATTTTTCAAAAATATCTTCATTTTTTGCCAAACATTTGCATTTAAATAATTTTTTCTTGTAAAAATATTCTTAAAACAATTGTATACATATAATCTAATTCAGCGGGGAGGCGTGCCCACTTAGATAGGCGAGATATCCCTACGAGGGTGGGGCAGGAAAATAAAAGATTTAAATAAAAAAGGTATTTATTTACTGAAAGGAAGCAAAATAAAATTTAAATACACATTTACACTGATATAATACACTTACAAATATATCTGTACTTCACAATCTTTTTGATAATTAGTTTATTAATACTAAATTAAAAATAAATTTAAGAATTACTAGTACCTCCCAAGGGCTTGCCATATACAAAATTTAGTACATATCTTGATAGTTTGTACGATTTATATAATAGATTTCGTATTACAGTTTAGCATCAAAGTACATTTTTATTGCATTCAATACATTATTGTACGGGGGGCGAAGAAATTTAAGATTGAAATTTGAGTTGCAAATACTGAAAGTTTGAGAAGCACTGATTTAATTCAAATGTCACTAAATATAAATATAATGATTCGTTTATATACGTTTACTTGTTATCGAACGTAATAACCTTCAATAAATGAAACACACAAATAGGCATTTAGAATTAAATAAACTTTGTTAAATATGATGTAGATGCGACTAATATAAATAAACAAGACAGATTCAAGAAAGGAATGTTCCTGCATAAATCAATCCTTAGAACAAAACGATAATTATAAAAAATCATTTTATTCAACATTGTTAATAACATAATCCCAATGTAATCTTTGAAAATTACGAAGCACTACTATAGCATCCCAAAATTCAATCCCTACTTTGCCCTAAACTCACTTCCTTAAAAATTATTTTTAGTCGATTCGTAGAATAAAAGATGGCAAATGAGAGATTTGTTTAAATAGCTTGTTAAGAAACTTGAAAACACATCATAAGGGGTTGTCTCAGCGAGTTAATAAGCATTCTCGCGGAATATTCTAGAAGAAAAATGAGATGCTTCTTAATCTCCTCATTTAGCAAAAGGTAATCCTACTTCCATTCCTCACGAAAAAGGAGACTGGAGCTTAAATCGCAAATATACAAGAAACTGCTCCTCAGCATTTTGAGAGGATTATGATAATTAAACATAAGCGTGAACAAGAGTTTTTATCTGAGTTGGAATGAGTATCCCTGAGCAAATAGAGTTCTTTTTTCCGGTTTATGATTTTCTCTAGATATTATTACACGCTCCCACTCTTAGCTGTAAGATTTCTAACCCTATATCCGAATATTCGCTACAAGAGTTAATGCTTAAAAATATTTCAGATAGCTAAACACGTTTTCTTTTTTTTTTATTAAGAAGATTTACTTAACACTTCGTAAAGGATATAGCAAAAACTATTAGGGGAGATCTGTAAATTTCTATTATCCCTAGATTAAAGTAAGCTCAAATAAATTACATCAATATATAAGTCGGATAAAGGGTTTTTTTAGAACAGTAGTTCGAAGAATTTATTGAATGTCAAAAGTTAGCATATCAGGGATAAATTTCTGACAATATATAAATACCTCGCAGTGTAAACTGAATATATAATTGCTTTAAACTGCTTAGGTTTTAATACGGAATTTCATTTCTAACGGAAGAGGATTAAATTTATGAGACCATCTCATGCATTATATTTTAGTCGAAGGTGGAAACATATTGGACTAGAGAAGCTTAGAGCTGAAATTTATACTTCATGAGAGGATTATTATTTCAAATTAGAGACACAATATTCCAAAGAAAAAATGGTTTGTCAATTTATTACCTTGTTAAGCTCCATCCATTGTTAGTTAAAAGTTATTTACGATCGAACTTGAGCTAAGCATAGTAAAAAGAGGTAGGTGCTGTGGGAGTATTTTTGTTAATACTGTGTTTGTTAATAAATTTTAAAAAATGTAACATTAAAATAGCCATTTATCTTAGCAAATATATGAAACTGTGTAAACATGATGGTTTAAAAATAGAAATACAGACGGGAAAACATTATTAAAAAAAAAAAACTAGCAATGACTTCAAAAATAGGGAATTTAATCGCATGAAAAGCATATTTTTCGCAAACAAAAATAGTTTTTTTTAAGAATGAAACGTATTTGTTATTTATTTTTAATAGTAAATGTTACTTTTAAATTCTATTTAAAAGTTCTTATTATATTTGTTAGAAATGTAAAGTCGGAAGTTCTTAAAACTTTTTAAGTAGTTGTGATACACGAAAGGGGAAAAAGTATAAGAAAAGTCTGAAATAAAATTACTAAGAAATGTTTAGTAAAAATGAATTGAAAAATTTGTTAAATTTTTAAAAGTAAATTTGAAAATTTAAGAAAAAAGTTTTTAAAAAAATAAAATTTGTAATTAAAATCCATGGCAGTGTAAAAATTTTTTCAGGGATCTTTAACAAAAATTAAAAAATTCGTCATTTTCAAACAATATTTTATAAATTATGTTAAAGGGGTAATATTTCTTGTTTGATTAACTAAAATAAAATGTTTTTATAATCATTTGTAAAGTATAATTTTTGAAGATGAGATTTTTTTGTAAATTTTTCCCAATTTTTCTTTTTGTGTGTAATTACGTATTATTGATTAAATTTTCCATTTAGAATCAATGAGTCGGAATTTTTCATTAAATTTAAATTAATGTTATGTTATAAATTCTTTTAAGGCCTTTATTTAATTAGATGTTTAATTTAAAATACAAGTGCTGCATTATAAGTAAATCAATTTCATATTTCTTCCTTATTTTCACTTGAGTTTAAATGGATAGAAAACGGTAGTAATCATTTACTTTAAAAAATATTTTCTTCCATCTTTTGTTATTAGATTTATTTGATATTTTTTATCTTAATATTTAAAAGATTTCTTTAATAAAAAGATTTATTCTACATCTTTTTGAAAATTAATATTTATTTAATTTAAAACTATTTTAAGCTCTTGTTCTAAGGCATTTATTTTTTGTTTTATTTCCAATTTCAACAATAATCAAGTGATATTCTGCTTCAGATATATGCCGCATTAAATTAATCTTTAGAAATTGAAATGCGGGGGCGGCCTAATTTCTCAAATACCTACAAACAGTTTTTTCAATGGCTGGAAGATCTGCAGAATAGTTGGGGGCAGAACAACACTCGAATAACATCTCTATAGAGGAAGGTCAGGACATGCATGGCATACGGGCAACATGTGCTCATGTGTTATCTTGTTGGAAGATGCGCTCGAGGCCTCACATATACGGCACGGTCCTTAAAATCCATGAAAAATAACATTGGCTGTTCAAATTACCGTTGATACATACAAAATATGTCCGTATCGTGTTCCCAATGGCTGCCCATACCATCACATCATGGTCACAGCAGCCCGTACGATGATATGGAATACAAATAAACCACGTGCATTCAGTGTAGCGAACATTATTTTAAAACCGGTTGATCACGCCAGAGACTAAGAGCGGATTTTGTTATTGCTTGAGATAGTAGGGGCCAAGGATTTCCTGGAATCCATTCCCCCTGCGTTCCGAGATAGACTCATCTAGAAAGGACATGCACGAGGACCGTTTTAGGATCCCGGTGGAAGCAGAGAGGAAAAATGTGCTCTGAGTGTAAGATGGCGATTTAGTATGTTCCTTCTAAATAAAATATGTATATATCTGTAGCCTGACTGTGTGTTTTCGTATCCAATACGCCACACCAGTGATGGATACGTCCATTTTGATATTGTACGCAGAACTCGTCTGAAAAGAAGACGTAGTGCCACTCCTGTATCCAGGTTCCTCGTTAGGCACTGTCATGTGCGTCTCTATGCTGCAGTATAAAGATAAGCCACGATAATGGTCATCATGCAGGCACTCCGTGCTTCTTTGATAAATAAGTGATAGGCTTGTACAATCCCGTAATACTTGACAACATTTGTGTTCTCTCGGTCGTTTCTGGAGGGAGGCCATTGAGATCTTCCATGGCATTCGGCATGACCCTGAGTTCCACGTTCTCATGACAATCGTTAGATTCAATGGGGATGGAGAGATAATCCACTGTCTCGATAAGTCCCAATCCTGCCTCTATCGATTCCAGAAAGTAATGTAACCTTTTCTCCTTCTTATATGATGTATTTCGTGATCTTTTCGCAAACAACCGACATTGAAATGTGATATCCAAATGACAATCCTCTTGGTAAATTTCCTTTTATACTTCCTGATAGAGATTCCTTTTCTTCTTCACTCGAGTGCAATTAAATTTTGTTATTTTGCTAATAGCATCGTCTTTTTACTTTCATACGAATTTTACATCTATGTCATCTTACCTTCATAGTTTTAAATTGTATTGTACAATACACAACACACATATAGGGAGAGAGAGATTCAGTTTTGTACTACTGACTAACGACTGAGCTTTGTAAATTAGGGCGCAGTTTGAAGAGTGGAGAAATCAAATTACAAAACAAACTAATCACATTAAATTAATTCAGTTAAAGATATAATTATAGCGATATGTAATACTCATAATGTTTTATGTACTTCCTACCATAGAGATTTTTAAAAAAAAGCGTTAAGTTTAAAAATTGATTTTTTTTTTATTTATTAGCTGTATAATCTGGCAACAGTTTTAAAGCATCAAAATAATTCTAATGAAGTATGTACACATGTTACATTTTAAATGCTTACTTTTTTTATATTTAAACATATTTGATATTTTTTATCCTTTCGAAATGAACAAATGTCCTGTGAAAAAAAATACAAATCTATTATAAAAAAAATTCGTTATTTCATAAAATATTTGAGTGGTCAGTACTTTTACAACATTTAACGATTTTTTACATCTGCAAATACTGCAGTTTCAACCCCAGAAAATAACGAAATATATACACACTCTCTTTACTTAATAGAGAACGCCGACTCGACAAAAGATAACTTTTATTTTTGTTTCTTCTTGCAGACTGCAATCAGACTCTAATGGGGGAGGTGGGAACCAAATACCCCCTCAGAATAACGGAACCCTTCCAGAGAAACTTGCCATTTGTCTGCAAGCTCCATCTAGTGGCTGGAGGAGGAGCTACACTGGGAGAGAGACTAGAGATTAATTTTCTTTCTTTCCAAATAGGATCTCTCACTTTGGACAGGTAAGAGACAATCTAATTTTAAAAAGGAGATGAGGGAAAACTATAACTAATGCTGTGATTTAAATTTGAATAAAAATTACTTTTCCTCACATGTTCTGATGACATTAACTAATGGTTTTTAGAAGCATTAAATGCTTTACTATTTCATGTTATTCTTTTATCTCTGCTGATTTCTGAATACATTCTTTCAATTATAATCATGCATTATTTAATAGTATTAAATTTGCTTCTTACGCCTTTTTAATCTATTACAATTTTGGAGCAATGAAAAAAAGAGTTCTTCCAGCTAATTGAAACAAGAATTATTGTTTTGAAATACAAAGTATCACTAAGATACTTTTATGACTAAATAGTGTGTGGATTACTGAAAAAAATTTTTCATAAGATTTAAATTTAAATTTTCTCAGACTAGCAGTACTTTGATATTCAAACATGCATTAAGTTTTACTATATGAATAATTTTACATGAAAAAAATATTACTTACTTTATAAAAATTTTTACGCACGTAATGGTGAAAGAAAAGACACATTTATGCTACTTTAAATGCATTCTTTAATGTTCCCCCGCGTCTATGTTGAAGCAAGTATGAACATTTTTATAAAAATTTTCATATTCAATGCAGAACTGAAAGATATGAATTTGCGTATTTGAAAGAGGAACGTATATATTATTTTAACTGAATCTTTTTTAATCTCTTACAGCGATTTTTTTTTCTGTTTTATTCTGAATAATTCATATCTGTTGTATGATCATTTAGCATTTTCTCTTATTTCAAAAATATTTTGCTTGAGCTTATGTGTTAAGAAGAAATTCAAAATAGTAGTCATTTGGTTAAAAAAAAAAAAACACATTATAAAATTTTAATCTATATTCCAAAAGAATCTTTTTGATTGTTTTCTTGACGAATACATTCTAGTCATTACAGCTACAATAAATCTTGGATATTCATTTAAAAAGTTATTGAACTTACGCATTTAATATTCATAAAGCAAAATTGGAACACACAATGAATTATTTTCATTTAAATAATGACTACGTGACTGCAAATTACACAATGGTAGAATTCTCAACGCAGTAAATAATATATCTTACTTATTTGCTAGTTATTTAAGTAAAACATTTTAGCAAGAATTTCCAATACCTTTTACTTTATTTCTTATAAATTAATAATTACTTCAAAATCTCATTAAGTTTTAACGTTAAAAGTGTCATGAGCCCTGTTTGTGTGATGAGAAGTATTTTTCCTTTCAATTTAAAAACTGAAAAATCTCAAAGCAATAATTGAATAAATATATAAATAATAGTTAAGTACTCTTAATCTATGTATATTTTTGTTACTTTTACAATGCGAAATATTTGAATCTCTATATTCGTGATTATTGTCTATGCTTCTAAAAACTAGTTTATGTTTTTGGTGTAGGGCAGCACTCGTAACAACGGTTGAAGAGAACTGTAGGGAAAAAACATTAATAGAAGAGTATACTAGTTATTTTATCTTCAGAATTCACAACATACAATTATTTAGTATGAGAAATAGCTAAATGATATCCTAATATGGTAATTATTAGCATGCTATCATGGCTGTTTAAGGTTTTCCGATCTAAATAGCAATGATGTTATTCAAGTGTTAATACTTTACGTGAAGAATTCACGATAAAAACCAAGGAATTTTTACGTTGTAAAAATATCAATGACAACAAAAATAAACAATCCCTTTTCTGAAGTGAATATCATGTTTGTTTTTTTCCTTCTCACAATTATTTCCACGTCGTTAAGCCAAACGAAGAACTACATCACGTAAACAAGTCACGTGACCCAAAAAGATATCGAAACTAGTAATAGTGAAACGAACATATTAAGTGCTGCAAAAATGGAAGCGTAGAATCGCAAGTATTTTCATTCGACTTATAATGGTTCCCAAATATCTCTGCAAATGGCGGCAATGAATAGAACAAAGCCGTCTAGCCTCGAAACCGGACACCGTAAAACATACGTAATTGGCCATTAGGACATTCATCTGATCAAAGGAGACAATCGAAGGTAATTAAACGGATTTGTTAAGGGATCCAATAGCAATCCCGATGCACAGATGAATGATTTGGTGTTTCCAGCGAGGCTCTGGATAAACAACGGTAGGTGTTAATTATTATGGTCGTCCAGAGTTCGAATTCCAGAACATACATTTGCATGTTTGGGCAGTCAGGATCCGATTGTGCATTTGAAAGACTTTGTTTCGTCAAATTGGTTCGTTGAACAGTTTCAAGTATTTTGTGGGGATAATAATTCACACTGTAGTTATTAAAGTTAATATTTTGAAATCATCCCCCCTCATTTGTTTTGGATGTGATAATAGATATTCGTTTAGTTTATTGGTACAGCGCTCTTGATGTCTGGTAATGTTAAATATGCTTTAGGAAAATTTGTTCAGAAAGGAAGAATTAAATAAAACTATAAGAAATATTTTTCACTCTTTTTAAATTAAATTAAATAAGATGAGCCTCATTGTATCTACTACAAGAACAATTGTCTTTATTTCCTTCTATAAGCTTAATAAACGATATTTTTCTATGAAATAAAAAGAACTAATTACATATTAAAGATTTAATGCTGGTATTTAAATTAATATGAAAGAAAGAAATATAAATATATAGAGTTTTCACAGTTCTAACAGCTGATTGTAAAGCAGAGGGATTCGATCCGATCCAAGGTTTTTCGGCCTCTCGATTTATCGTGCAGTCGATTTGACACAGTAGGTGTTTTTTCTTTAAAAAAACATTTAATTCTAAAGAAACTTACGTTTGATGTTCTTTTATTGTAATTATTTAATAAGTGTGTCCTCCCATCTCAATAAATATTAAAAAGTACATAAATTCATGTGTTTCTTTAATTAAAATTGCTTTGACTTTTTGCCGTAAAAAAAACTTAAATAGATAAACTTCATTTCCCTTGCGGCTGTACTTAAAATAAAATTTACTTTTTATTTTATTTTTCCTTTATCTACATACTAGAGAAAATCCTTTCCGCATGGGTAGGAATTAAAATTCTGAAAAAATTGATGAGAAATTTCGGCGAAAAATATTTTTAAAGCATAACTAACGATTTAATACCCATATTCAAATCACATTTTGGATTTGCGTTGATAGAATTACCAAAGTCTTACACTCATAAAATAGTATAAGCTGTGCATATTAACTTCTAAGAAAAATACACACTTTATTATTGAAATTAAAATTATTTTTTAAAATTGATGAGTGCTTTTTCTTAAAAAAACCAATTTTGTTTTTATTACTATTCTTTTCTTTTATAATAATAGAGAATTATTACTTCTACTAGCTTAACTCTCTCTCTCTCTTCCTCTATCACCCGCATAATATAAGTATGTAACAAAACAAGTATGTAATAAACATTATGACTAAAATATTTTATTTATATATAGATCTCTTATTTTTACATTAACCAATACTCAGAATAAAAATAAACATGCGAAGTACTTTTTAAAATTTGGCATTGTTTGGTTTTTATAAATTTCTCTGTGGTTTTCAAATTATTACTCAAAGTATAAAAACTATTATTTTCTAAAAACTTTGGATTATTTGAAAATGAAAAAAAAAGTTTCCCAAAACTCAAAATATCCAAATAACGTTGATTTACAAAAATAAATTGGTTTATCATAAGAAACACATCGAAATGAAAGATACGAACAGTTACGAAAATTGCGAACAAATCTATAAAGTGATTGTACAGCAAGTATAAACATGACTTTGGAACTCCATATTGTCCCCAATATTGTTATTTCTCGCTTTGTAGAGGAGCCGAGGCACGCTAATTTAATTAAGTTTAAAAAAACTCAATACGGTGTTGAAGTTTGGAGTTAAGAATTGTCACTTATGGTGAAATTTTCGCAATTTAGTTGCCAAACCTCCATTTGCTTTAGTGTGAGCTACAGCAGAAGGAAGAAACATTATAAACATCTCTCTCACAACTACTTTTATTCCAATTAATTCTAAATATACGCCACAGATTCAGGGTTTAAACCTTGGGCTGGGCATGGTAGACTCAGTCTTTGATCCCTTCAGTGGGTCGATAAAGAGAGATAAACACTGGGAGACTAAAAAGAGCTAAACTTGCTCTATAAGTAAATACTGGGAACTTTTGCGTCATAGTGACCACCTAACCGGAACATCGTTCATGCACCTCAGCACCCAAGGTCAGGAAAACTGAGATGGACACAGCAGGCCTTGGTCCTCAAGGGCTCTTGCGCCACAGAGTTTAGTTTAAACTTTTTAAATATAAAAAGGGTTGAAATAGGTAGGGAGGATCATCCCACATTAGTAATATTATAAAATTAATATAATGCATGAAAATGCACCCTTTACCCAGATACTCAGCAATTAAAAAAATGAAATTTCTCCCCGGGTAAAACCCTCAAACTAGATCAACACACCTTACTCCTCGAATTCAATTTACTTTAAATTAAGCAGAAATTTTCATTTACATAAGTCACGGCTGCTTTACAGAAAGTGATTTGGAAGAGCTCATTTTAAAACCACACTATAAAGGGAAAAAGGGGCTAAAAAGGGAACTCAATTTTAAGCCATGATCAAGCGAAGAGGACAGCAACGTGTTGGGACCTCCCTCCAAACTACCCCCCCTTCGCCAATGGGGGCTTGATTGACAGGGTTTTAAAATCCATCCTCTACACTGCAGGTCTTCAGTGGCACCAGGCCTCGAACTCGTGACAGTCTGCCTATGAGTTCATGACCATAATCTCTATAATACCACGGCCACTTCTTCACAAGAGGTTAGCAAATAGAACAAAAAAAAGTTTTTCCCCCCTGATTAGAAAAGGCCGAAAAACCCGTAAAAAGTACGACGTCCGTTGCCAATGGCCTTCCTGTTTCTTCCGAGGACAAAAAAAACATTCAATTAATTCATAAGCTGATTTATTTAAGTGTTGTTACTCATTTTCAATTTAAAGCATTACCTATTCAGTACCTAATTATTTAAAAAAGCCGAAGAATTACCTAACTTTTAAAGAACTTGAAAATAAAAACGATTTATATATATAAAACTCGAACACTTTTGTGCCCGTGTGTGAACTGAAACGGAAATAAAATCTTTAGAAATCCACTTCAACCGCGAATCTCCCCTTAAAGCCCATCATATTTTAATTCAATACCACTACCTCTAAGCTCTGCCAGTAAAGAGAAAAGAAGAAAAAAAAAAAAAAAACAATTCCAAAACTTATACTCCTAAAATTAATTAGCCCTCAAAGAAATCAATGTAGCCCGGCTATCCAATTAACTAATCGCTTTAATAATCGCAAACATTTGTTCCCCTTAAGTAAAACTACTGCACTAAAAGTGGGTCTGATTAAAGATGAGGAATATAAGAAGGGTCCTTCATAATTATTTTAGCCCGAGCCTCATTAAGAAGGAGGTAAATGAAGTGATTAAGGCTAGGTATTTCCCGTTTATAACACAAACCCTAATTACTCGTTTTAAATTTGATGCTCCCCTTTTAATCACATTGGGGAGCATGAACACACTCTTGGATTATATTTGTGACTGGTTCCCGCGCCGCACTTTACTAATCTAATGCGAGCTTCTCAAACGACTTTCCATCCATGGAAAGGCTTCAAATGTATATTTCTAATTAGGGAAATGATCTTTGCTTTAATAAGAATAATGGAGCCAGTTTGAGGAGATTTTCGAACTTTTTTTTTTAAATTTTAAGATTACTGGTTAAATACTATTAGTTTCTCTCTCTCTTTCCTCATTTCTCGAATTTCTAGAAGGAAAAAGAAATGCGAAGTGCTCTTTTAAGAATAATATGACGAAGAGAAATTGAGTAAATGTTTGGAAGTGTAAGGGAGAGGGAATTGGAGCATAAATATTATGAACAGCTTCGTTAGAGAAATTATCAAGGACTAAGAGTTTGCTTAAGATTGGTTGGATTAGCATTGTCTTGGGGGTATTCATAAAGATCGAAGAGGTTGAGTGCTAAAGTTACTGCTACCTAGTACAGCAAACTTCTGCAAAAATACCTATAAATAGCTTCGAAATTGACCTAGAGACAAGAATACTCTTGCTATATTTGAATGAAAAGTCCTTAGAAGTATATTTGGAGATTTATATATAAAATATGATAATATTTGAAGGAAAAAAAAAAACAAATTTAGAAATTTATAAACTTTTTTAAACCCCCTTTGGACCCGGGGAAAGGAGAAAAAAAAAGTTTCCCCCGGCCCCGGAAGTGTTTGGGGAATCGTACGCACGGGACCAGGTGAATTTCCCTGCTAAGCCAAATTTCATTTAAAAATTCATGTAAAATCATAAAGGCAATCAAATATGCCAAAACTTATTTTTTATTATAATTGATAATATCTGAAAATATACAGTACATACATTTTCACTGTATTTAAAGAAAAGCAATTGCTAATTTTAAAGAAAATATCTTCATTTTAATTAAAAAAAGTCTTTTTCACCAAAAAAAAAATA
>BMAV01026565.1:0-49994 GCA_019973955.1 Trichonephila inaurata madagascariensis | reverse complement strand
TGAAAACATAAAAATTTTTTACATAAATTCAGTTCTAATAAGCAGCATATAAAACAAAAAAACTATCTTTATAAAAGTTTTTAAAGCGTATTCTTCAGAATTTTGTTGTTATCATCGTCATGAATAATCAATCAATGGAGCAATCAAAGTTCAGTCTTCTACGAAATATATTACAGCATTGCACGAGTAAACACGATGTTAAGTATATTTTTGGATCTTTAACAATTCTAGGACGCAGCTTGTACTTTCCTAAATTTCAATCGATCAATGCAGTATCAGGAAAATTCTTGTTTTGAGTTCACCCCTCCCCCCCCTCCTCTTACTGCATTAAATATTAAATACCTAATGTATTTCTTCGTAATTGTTAGAAAAGTATTAAAAGTAAATTACCTGTTAAAGAAAGTAAATCGCTTAGCTAGATGACGACAATGCCTAATGCAATCATTAAAAAAAAATTTTAAAATTTAAAAAAATGCAGTATTTAAACATAAAATCAAAAATTTAAAAAATTTTCAACCCTTTTTGAATATACCGGGGGTCGCACCCTTTTTGAGTCAAAGGCCCCAAAAAAACAATTTACAAAATTTAAAAATTTTTTAAAGACCCCAAAATTTTTTTTTTCTTGCCAGCAATAAATAGCACTTGCATACATAAAGTTTTTTGAAAAAAAACAAACAAACGTATCTATATATTTATAAGAAAAAAAAATCTACTGACTCATATATAAGTAGTTTTTTCACAACAAATTAGATAATATATATGTGACATTATTAGATAAGTACTTATTATTTAAGTAAAAAATTAAAACACTTAAACAATTACTTTTACAACACTAACTTGTACTTCAATAACAAAAAATTTAGCAAACAAATTCAATGGGAGAGATGGTTTTGCATGGTTATTCAAGTAGAAAATTTAAATTTTACTAAACAATGTAACTTGTAAAAAATAAAAAAAAAAATAATATACCTTTGAACAAACAAATTCAATGGGAGCGTTGGATTTGGCTGGTTTTAGAAAGTTTGGGTAAATTTTTTCTTTAAAAATTGTTGTTTTTAAATTTCAAACCGACTCTAAATTTTCATTTGTTAATTGGCTTTTACTTTACTTTTTTAAATTTTATTCACCAAAAAGGCTTACTCCCCGAATATGTCGATCCAAAAAAGTCAGCACTCCACAAATCCAACTTTTCACCTCACTGTAGCAATCTGGAATATTATTCCATGCTTTGAATATAAGTGCTTCAACTCGCGGCATTTCTTTTAAAGCTGTCAATATTTGTTGCGTTACTTACAAACAATTCTGGACTTTCAACTTGCTTTTCAACTCTGCAAATTTTCCACTCCATAAGGCTTTACTTTTTAAATCGATCAATTGCTTTTTTAAAAATCCCGTTTAATTCCCAAAAGGTCATTGTGAATTTCTTACCCCTTTTTGTTGAGAGGGTTTTTCTATGAATGTAGAGTGGCTTTGGTGTTTTTGAATTGCTCAAATATGTCATCAAATTCATCTTTAACATTTTTCATAACTGGGCTGAAATAATTCGCGTCAACAGTTGCACTGGATATTGCTTTAAAAATTGAAAATGAAGTAATTTATCTCTCTGAATATCTTCAGCAAAAAGAATTACTTTTTCTCCGAAACAAACCAATTCTTCTACCAAAACATTGGGTGGGTTTCCCTTTCCTTGCTATTTTAAATTCAGCTCAATTCATTTCTGTGATATGCACCATAACGTAAAATTTTTGCTACCATTTGGCATTCTCTAATTCAACGTGCTTAATGCTTTTTTCATTGAAGAATGTATTTATTTCCTTCAAGCACAGAGCAAAACGTCTCAACACTTTACCTTTGGAAAGCCATCGCACTTTATTGGGAAGAATGAGGTAGGAATACTGAGTCTTCATTTAGCTTAAGAATTCTTTAAGCTGACGATGGTAGAGTACTTTTGACAAGATGCTGTTAACAATCTTGTGTGTGTAGGGTATGTGCATTGTCATGTCCTTCTATATTCCTTAATGACGTAAGGCCAAGAAGGCGCCAAATACCGGACAAGGCGGTTCGTTCGAGGATAAAGAGACGACAGACGGACGGTGGGACGATTGCGCGGGAAGACAGAGAAGAGACGACTCAGACGGGACGAGAGACGAAGCAGCGACGAGACGCCTGGTGGAATCCAACCACCCGATAAATTTTTACTAAATTTTAGCCCTCCTTAGCCAGATAATTCCCTAAATAAATGCATACTTAGTCCAATCTGGTCGTTGTCACTCTCTATATAGAGACTCGGCCTTTCCCTTAACTTAAATCTAGAAAACCGAAGCAAAGAAGAAAAAGAAAAAAAGACGATGCAAGAAAAATTGAATCTTTTCAACGTGTTTTATGTGATTTTGACGATTTTCTTCAATTTAATGAAAACGTTCAACGTGTTTTGTATGTGATTTGACGCTTTCCTTCGAAATTTCAAAAGAGTGTTGTGTGAAATTTCACGAGGAAGAAAAATTCAAGATTGTGAAGTTCGATAATTTCGCCGACATCGACATTTTCTTCAAAATATTATACAATTTATGAAGAAGAGATTAAAACAAACAAGATGTTGTGTGCAAAAGGCTCACCGTGAGTTTTTTATTTCCATTATTTTTTTTTACAAACTCTCAGAGGCTGATTAATGAAAATATATTTTGGGGAAACTACTAATGACTGTGATACGATATTTTTAAACTTGTACAATTGATACTAGTGACATTTTATCCTAGACTGTTATCCTTTCATAGAGTTTTAATTTGTTTTCTATGTTGAATTATTCTACTCATATATCATTTTAGTTGATCAGCAAATATTTGTATATTTACGTATTTTTGGTTCTATTTAGGTGATTTATTATGTCTTATTTAACACTGAATGACATCACAGTTATTGCGCAAGCATTGAAATTTAGCAATACTCAAAATGTAAAATTATTGTATTCTGTTATTTTAACGATCACCCATTCAGTAGGACTTCTAGAGAACAATTGCGAAATTATACGGGGTTCGCACCAGACTTTTGATATAGAGGACTACTCTCCGCCGTGTTAAAAAAATTAGCCTACAGTTTAATCTGTTTTAGCCAATTTTTTACAACTAGAAACAAATGGGACTGCCGAAGAACTTTGTAATAATATTTTGCTTTCACTAGCTGATTTATCCACTTTTCAGACTAAACTCAATACACAGGGTGTAGAAGAATGCCCCCGCAGGTTGCAGAAAATTCCTTTGCTTTCCCCACTTTCTACAGACGGGAAATCGGCTGACGCCTTTATTTCATAAAACGATCTATCGCGGCTTTTGTTTAAAGGCTTACTTCAAACTCTTCGTTCTTTCAGTGCAGACGACTCATACACAGTGAACATTTTTTTTCTGATGTGGAAGAAAATTTAACGTTTGCCCAATAACCGAACAACGAAATTATTTTTGTAAAAACGGCTTTTGACAGGAACTGCAAAATTATTTATTCAATCTCAGCGCGGTATAAACTCTTACAGTTTTATAAAAAACACTACTATTCAGGAATTTGGAAAAAAATAAATCAGAAGCTCAATTGCATGGGGAATTACAAAATAAGAAAAATGTGGCCTAATGAGCGGTATTCCAATATTTAGTCGCTATTCGGGGTGCTTGAATCGAGGTCAAGGGATTTCTCGACGAGACTTCAATTATGGGTATTGTATTAATGGAATCCTGGATTCTGCCACTTCAAATAAGCTAATATTATATGGATGTACAACAATTCAGAAATTTAAAAGAAAAATTAGGAATTTATGACAAGATATTTCAAAATAAAAAGCAAAATCATCTCTTCTTATGATACGTCGCGTAATCAAACTTTAGTAGCCACCGCCGTGATGTTGAAAGTACATTTCATAACCATCGATATGATAGATATCAAAATTTAGTACAACAAAGCCCTAATTCAAATTTGAGAATAAAATTTTGAGATAGGAATCGTAACTGTTTTAATTGTGCGGGATCGGTCACATTTCTAAATTTTGCCCAGATAAATATCGTGGTCCAAAGTGTATAATATGCGAAAATTTTGGCCATAAATCTGTTAGCACATACTCAAAAAATATCCCTTCTTCTAATAATGTTGATGAAATTACCCCATTAACTACTATGTGTAAAAAGTTAAATTTTATCTAAAAATATTCTCTTTAGTTGATACCGGAAGTCGAGTAACCTTAATGAAAGAAAGTCTTAATGGAATCAATTAGGCTCTCCTTCTTTTAATAAATAGTGGTAAAATACTAACCGGTTTGACCTTTCAAAACTCATGTAGTGGTTCATTCAACTCAACTGTTGCAATTACTGACGACATTCCTAAATTTGATATTGGCCCACAGAAATTCCAAAACAAACTCATGGCGTGTTGAGGCATTACTCGTATCCTATAGGCCAGATAAAAAAGTAAAACTGACGGATATTGAGTTAAACATTACTGTGACGGACGACAAAAAGCCAATTTATCATTCTCAGACGGTTACCTTTTACTGAACGTGATATAGTAGATAAACAAATAGATGAATGGACACAAAATGTGATATTGATGAACCATGTTAATCCTGATTATGCCAGCCAAATTCTAGTAGTCCACCAAAAAAGACAGCAGTCCGCGAGTCTGCATTGACTTTCGAAAAATTAAATCGTGTTAGTTAGGATCTTTATCTCTGCCCCTCGTGAGGATATTTTTAGATAAACTTCAGGATACTAGAGTTTTCAGTACCATTGATTTACGTAATGGCTTTCCATGTGCCTGCCCAACAAATAGAGTCATACCCATATACCTCCTTTGTAACACAAAATGGTCAATTCAGTTCCTTAAAATGCCTTTCCGGACTTTCTACATGCCCTTCAACGTTCAACGTTTTATCAATACAGTTTTTCATCGACTTAATTGTTCAAGGAATTGTTCTCCTTACATGGATGATATAGTTATCCTTGCTAAAATGAATCTGAGGTTATTGATAGACTCAAAAAGTTCTTAAAGTCTCAGTGATTACGGACTAGAAATAAATTTTTGGTAAATGTCAATTTCTGCATAGAAAAAATTGAATTTTAGGCCATATTATTGAAAACAATAAACTTTTCCTTCCCTTCTAAAACTAAATCCAGTTGTTCATTACACGGGCAAAAACAAACTAAAAGAAGTTCCCAGCCTTTTTTAGGCCTCACTGGATTTTCGTTAATTTATCCCTGGCATTATTATTGCTAAGCCACTTAGTGATCTTTTACGTAAAAGATACTCCTTTCAATTTTGATGTAAAACAAAAAGATTCCTTTGACGAGCCTAAAACGTTTGCTCCGTCAGAAACCTGTCTTAGGTATATATCGGCTTAAAATGGTTGAAACTGAAATACATACTGATGCGTCAATCGACGGACTTGCTGCAGTTTTATTACAAAGATACTCTGATGATAATTCCTTACATCCTATATATTACATGTCTAGAAAAACGTCCGAAACCGAGAAAATATACCAGCTACGAACTCAAAGTTTTAGCAATCATAGAAGCTCTCAAAAATTTAAAGTGTACATTTTAGGAATGCCTTTTTAAAATAATTACTGATTGTAATGCATTTGCAAAAAACTATGAGTAGAAAGATCTAAACACACGAATCGCGCGTTGGGCTCTGAATTTACAAGATTATGATTACCATTTTTACATCGCTCTGGCTCACAAATGGCCCATGTTGACGCTTTAAGTAGAATACAGGTCTTAACAAATCAGTGTACTGATTCTATTGTGCATAGAGGATACAAAAGAATCTCAAGAACTCGACCCACATATTCTTTCCATAAAGATCGTCTTCAAAAATGGTCCATATGATAACTTTGTATTAAAATAATATATTAAATAAATTTATTGACGATTGCCGAAGTCCTTGTTATTCCCGACAGCAGATGCAGCATCACTTTATCAAAAATGCCAGGACAAAGGACATTTTCAGTTAAAAAGAACTCTAGGAACATATAAAATAATTATTTTTATACCACAACTTCAATCCAAAATTGAAAAATATATTTCTAATTGTGTAACATGTATATTGAAAAAATAAAAAATCTGGTCAACAAGAGATTTCTCCATCCTCTTGTCAAGATGTTTATACCTCTAAATACATACCATATTGATCATCTTGGTCCTTTAGCAACATCATAAAAACACAATTCATTTTAGCTGTCATTGACTCTTTCACCAAATTTGTTTGTTTGTATGCCCCACTAAAACTACATCTACTTCTGAGGTAATAAAAAAATTAGACATCAAAAATCTACATTTTGGAAATCCTCGTTTTCTTATCACTGATCATTGGAGACTACATTCACTTCCGACGAATCCCACACTTATTGTTCGAACAAAATATTTCACTTCATCATATTACTACAGGTTTGCCACGTGCAAATGTGGTAGTCAAGTAGAACACTGATGAAATCGAAGACAATTATTTTCTGTCTTATCCTAAGATGTCAGAAGACGATCCCACAATGGTTCAAGCATGTTCCTTCACTACAAGAAGTCTTAACGGGTCTCAGGTCCCTTAAACTTCTAAAATTTCGATTTTTGAAAAGATATATGTTATAGCCTATCTTTTTCTAAATGTTTTTGCAACCAAAATTTAATGATACGATCAAAACTTCTTGAGTTATTAATAAAAAACAGAAGCATCAGGAGTAAACAAAACTGCACGCCATTTTTGTAACAGCTGTTTGACGGTATCCAAACTTAGCTTTTAGAAGAGCCACATTTGTATTTTTTTTACTTTTTAAAATAGGTAATTTAATTCTTACTTTTGAAACAGGTAGCATAGCTGCAACTCAACTCTCTATTTTGCAGTACTGTTTACTTCCAAAGCTGTTAGATTTTCTGCCGATTTCAACTTTTGTGTGATCTTTTCGCAAAATGGAAAATTGTGAGAAAAAGCGATTGTCTGAATCAAAGACCGAAAAAAGAAAGGTTTCAAGGTAATAAGTTCCTGAAGAAAACAATATCTGGTGAAAGTAAGAAAAAACAATTTTGTAAGGAAAGCGCAAACGATAGTGCCTCCTATAGGAAGTTGCCGAGTGAAAAATATCTTTTAGATTCGTGTGAACCTAACATTTCACAGCATTTTAAAAGGTTATCGGCTGATAGATATAAGTCTTTTTCTCGGCCAATTAAGAAAAATATGTTTGTTGTTTGGAATGCCATGGCAAAATAAAATAAACGAAGAAATCTAATGTAGGACTTTCATCCTCTTTTATTAATGTGCTCAAATTGCAAAATGCAAAAAAACTGAATTCATGTGAGCTCATTGGAGCAAAAGAACATTCAAGAAATAAATAGAAAGATCTGTCTTAGCCATGAGATGTATAGGCCAAGGTTTATCGGCATTTAAGTACATTTTGCTATTATGTCATTGCAAAACCTGTATCTCCAAAAGGCATATGACAGTATCAATATAAATTGCAGATGTGTGTGAGACTTTGGCAAATGCGTCGATGAGTGATGCTGTTTTGAAGAAAAATTCTCGATGGAACACGTAACTGCATTGCCTTGTCAGTGGGGGATTGCACATGGAAAACTCGTGGACATACATCACTTGTTGGTGTGTGCGTTAATTGGAACAGAGTGTGTGGAAGGTGCTCGATATCGAGGTTATGTCATCCTTCTGTAAGGTGTGCGACTCATTTAAGGTCAAAGTTTGGACCCAAATACAGTGTTTTCAGCGAAACACCAGCCCTTCTGCAAAAAAAATCATAATAGGTCTGCTGGACAAATGGAAGTGAGTGGGATGAATGAAATTTTTTTCCGTTCTGAAAGTAAGCATGGGCTCATATATAAACAGTATATAGGAGATGGAGATACAAAGACATATATGTCTCTTGTGGAGAAAAAGCCTTATGGTGACAATATCAAAATTGAAAAAATAGAGGGTGTGTTGGCGCGTTCAAAGCGAATGGGTAGTCGCTTGAGAAAGTTAAAATCATCTCTTGGCAAGAAAAATTGTCCGATGGTAAAACAATTGGTGGGAAAGGCCAGCCGCCTCCCAGATGTTGTCATTAATAGGTTAACAGCTTTTTGTAGAATGCAATTCGTGGTAATACCAAAATGTACACGAAAGGAGGCCCGAGGCTATCTGGGCTGTATGGGCTCATACAGCTAAAAAGTACTGACAAACAACCCAAACACTGGTTTTTGCCCTAAAAAGGCAGCAATAGTTGGTGTAAAATATAATGTTTGTGTCCAAAAACAATAAAGTGCGGGTTTTAAACACAAAAATAATTTTGCCGGAAAAGCAGTTTCTGAAGCAATAAAACCCATTTTTCAAAGATCTGTCGCAATTAAAACTGTTACGAAGGTGTCTTGGAGGTAAAACTCAAAACCCCAATGAATCTTTGAATTCATTAATCTGGAAATACAGCCCAAAAACTATTGGATCAACATTACCATTACAAGAATAGCTGCGTTTTTAGCTGTATGTGACTTCACAATGATGGGCATAAGAGCCAAATTGATATAAATTAATGCAATGGGTTTGAAATATAACAAAAATAACGTTATTACTGCTAAAGATTCTGATAAAGCAGCTTATCGACAGCTTTTAAGCGCGTAACGGCAACCTCATGAGTCAGAAAAACAAAAGGCTGAAACTGCCGAAAATATGAAATTTAAGTTGTCTGAGGGGTGTGCCTGATCAGGGCATATTAGTATAAATAAGGTAACCCATATTATTTTGTCATGTTTTTAATTCACGACTTATTTTCATAAATTAAGCTTTCCATTTTAAAACCTACCTGTTTTATTTATTTGAAAATTACATGTAAATTTTTCAAATACATTTTATATGATTTATATTTATTTTTTTCAAATAAATTACTGTCTTAATTGTTTTACTTATATTTCAACTTTTCATTCATTTTTCGCAGAACTAGAGTATAAGTTTAAATTAAGCTTTCACGAATTTCTTAAAATATACTTGTTATATTTATTTAAAATTTCATTTACATCTTTAAAGTAGAACATACAATTTATAAACATTTTTTAAGCAAATTACTGACATTATTGTCTTTTTGCCACTGTTTATCTTTTCAGTAGTACAGGGCACTTAAAATTAAGCTTCGACACCTTATTTCTTAGAAAATACTCTTCCTATTTATGTAAGAATTCCATATACAACTTAGAGTATATCTATGTGAGTTCTTTGGAACAAAAGTACTTATCTAAGTGTTTTTTTGATCACTATTGCTTTTAACTTGTCATGCAACTTACAAATTGAGTTTCATGGCCAATTTCTGTAAAATTCCTTGCCCTTTTTATTAGAAATTTTATGGACAGCTTAAAAATAAGTTGTTCTATGAATTTGTATACTACTATTTTAAAAAAAATTATTAATGATTATATTTTTTGCCTTTTGCAACTTTAAACTCATTTTTCTACTCAAAACATAAAAATTAAGCTTGCGCGTATAAATTTAAAGAAACTACTTGTCCTATTCTTATAAAATTTCTCATACAATCTCAAATTAAGCTGTTCTACAACTTATACACAAAATTTTAAACATATAGCTGAAAAAAAAAATTTCATGTTTACTAAAATAAAATTTTTCCAAAATTTTTTTAAAAATATTATTTTTTTAAATTTTAAAAATATTAATTACTTAAAAACTAAAAAAAGTGTGTATAACTTCAGGACTCAGCATTTTTCTACAATTTAAAACTAATTTTGTTAAGTTTGGTCAATTTTTAACTTCAGATTTTTACGCGCAGTAACATACTAGTTTTTGAAATTTCTAAAGTTGTCCAGTTTAAAATTCATATAATTTTAAAATTTTTAGAAGCAATCTTAAATTTTGATTAAATATGTATATAAGTATGATTATGAAGTGGAAAGTTTCAAGCTTCCATGTTGTTTTTACAGAAAATTATATGGATTCGAAAAAGAATGTTTTTCTTGCATTCCTCGATGAAGTTAAGAGTCCTATGACCCCTTAAACTCAACATTCCAACGAAGCATTAACACCACTCCTTTTGAATTACTCTTTGGAATACAAATCAATAACAAGACTGATTTGCGCATTCAACAATTAATCGACGAACAGCTACAACTCGAATTTAATGAAAACACAGAACTCCTAAGTAAAGCGGCAAAATCGCAAATAATTAAAGTGCAAAATGAAAACAAAAAGTCTTTTAATCTTCGACGAAAATCTCCTTGTTTATATAGTGTTAAGGACTTAGTTGCTATTAAAAGACACTAACACGGACCTGGACAAAAACTCTGCAATAAATTTATCGGTCCATATATAAGAAATTACTGAGGTAAGGTCTAACTTGATACCTACAACGTCGAAAATATTGGAAATTTTGATGGCCCAGCAAAACAAGTACATGTGCGAATGCTTGAAACCATGGACACACATATGAATGTTACATTACAAACAAAAACTTTTACATCTTTTTTTTGACATTATCACCATACTCCAAGAATTCTTTGTATTGTTTGTCTTCTTTCCATCTGTATACCTATTTTTTTTATTTTATTTTATGCTTTGTTGTTATTGGTTTTGATTTTCTGATACATATTTGACTGTTTTAATAATTGTTTTATTTATAAGTTTATTTCCTCTAGCTTTTCAATTTTATTTCATGACATTTTGAAATACATTGTATTTTACATGCGAGGACGATGCTTGGTCATGATGGCCGATGTAGGAATGGAAGTGCACGTTATCGTATCCTTCCTATATTCCTTAATGACGGGGGCCAAAAGGCGCAAATACCGGACAAGGCTGTTCGAGGATAAAGAGACGACAGACGGACGAATGAGACGATTGCGCGGGAAGACAGAGAGAGAGAGACGACTCAGACGGGACGTAACGAAGGCAGCGACGAGACGCCTGGTGGAATCCAACCACCCGATAACTTTTTACTAAGTTTTAGCCCTCCCTTGTAGATAATTCCCCTAAACAAATGCATACTTAATTCAATCTCGTCGTTGTCACTCTCTATAATCTTGATTACCAAATTCATGACCTCAACTATTTAGGCTGGAAATGTTTTGACACAAAGCGCTTTTTGGTGTATTATGTAGTGAATCATAAGAATTTCATGGTTTATTTTGCTCTGAAGAATCGTTGTTGCCACTTTATTTTTTCCTGCCATACTTCTGACTCCATCAGTTGCTATTGAAAAGATTTTATTTAAATCTATCTTACTGTCTTCAAAGCATTTTTTTGCACCGCATTTCCTATATCGCCCCTTCTAGTTTGTCCCAGGAGTGGTAGCAATCCTAGAAGTTCTTCTTTTGGACCTAGGGAACAAAAAGGGCAACTTGTGTCGTGCCTTTTATGTAAAAAGACACTTCTATAGCAAGTGATAAGGCAGCAGAAAGTTGAATATCTTCCACCTGCAAATATGTTTTTATATTTGAAGACATTTTAGCTATTTTATCTTGTACAGTTTTAGCTGGTAGTGGCAAATCTTTGATTTTTTTCAAGATTTTTGGTTTGTTTTTAAACCACGAAACAGTTCTTCAGATGCACGTATGAAGCAATATTTGACATACTCACCATCTACGAATGGTTCACCTTTTTTTCAATTTCTAGCGATAGTGCGAAGCTTGCCAGATTAACATTACTTGTAGATTGCGTCCAGGTACTTAACATGGAACTTGATTGCTGTTTTTGTTTTTGGAGCTCGTCTACAGCTTTTTTTCGTTGTTCGCCGGCTTGGATATTTAGTAGCAAACTAAGTATGTTTTGTAGTAAAGTGTCTTTCTAAATTTGATTTCTTATTGTGTGCGAGTTCTTTGTGGCAAATGAGACAAGTCGGAAGGCCTTTAGAATTGCATATGAAAGCGAACGACTCCCTCCAATCCCGATTGAAATTTCGATACTCTTCTTCAGTTCTTCACTTTTTTTACTTTTTTTTGTAGTTGCCATACTTGAGGTGAAGCGCTGTAATAAAGAATTTTGGAATTATTATTTAGGTATCCAAAATAGCAGATGGCAAGTTTTGCAATTATTTAGTATGTCAACGTATACCCACAAAATGCATAATAGAGTTTTATGTATAAATGTTGAAATAAAATGTATTAAAAAAAAACATTGTACAACGATATATATTTCCCAATTAAAAAATAATGTCCCCTAAAAAATAACTAATTTCTAATAGTTTAATTTACAAAAATAAATAATTTAAAACACGAAACACTGTTTGTCTCTAATCACCTCTTCACATGGGCCAGATTGGATCTTCATACTATATAGTTTCTTGTCTCATCTGTGTAGTTCGTCGCATCACCTCGAGTGCAATGATCTCTAATTGGCATGACTGGACTTGTCAGAACGTGTTTTTCACGGCGTAGTCTGCACTATTTTAGTTTTTTTGCCAAACATTAGATACCTAGTTTCATGAGAAAGGTGTTATGTCCAAGCCGTGGTGAAAATCCTCAATGAAAATTGCCTAACATATAAACAATCTAAAAATTGCAAATACCTACCTACTTTGATCCCTCAGGAGTTCGAAAAGAGGTTTGGCTTAAATAAATACCTATAGATATTTACACTTATAATTATTATTTTAAGGCTAATTTTTAAATAATAAAATCCAAAAATAGATATATAATAAAATAGGTACATTATTAAATACATATTTTAATAAAAACACTTTCGCGGTGATATCCAACAGTAGTCCTTTGTTTTTTCTGTGACAATTCTTATTAATTTCAAAAAAGTAGTTAGGTATCTTATATGGAAAAAAAAATATGTATAATAAGTATTTTAAATATATAATGTTTATCATATTACCTACCTTTACTTCCCTTTTTTTTTATTATTAAATATGTACATACATTACCTGAAGGATACCCGCTTAACCTCTTTAAATCAAACAAAGCAAACTGTCTTCGTCACAAATGCCACCGGACACCGGATTAAGTCTTGGCAACAAAAAAGCGAATTAAAACCTACATAGAAACATACGACGGCGTCATTCAAGAGCATCTGAAGGGCAACATGAAAGTGATTGACTCCGCTTTAGCTATTGAGAGGTGTGGTGAAAAGCGAAAGTACAAGTGGCTGTTGGCAGAAACAGTGCCTAACCCCTCGCTTAATTGATTCCGGAAGATTTTTAAATTTTTTTTTTTGATAAAATAAATAATATCTATGCGAACAAAGAGCTTCAGCTTCATTATTTGAATATGAGTCGCATGTGGCTCGCGAGCCTCAAGTTGCCGACCCCTGGAATATACACAAGATCCACTGGTGAAGATTTTGTATTATAGGTATTTTATCAACGTTCTTTCTTTTTTCACTTTTTACTCTATCGGCGGCACAAATGCAATTGTAAGAAAAAAATTTTAGACGGCCTCAAAGAACAGCAGTTAAAATTAAAACTCAATATATATTATAATATAATTTTTGCAATGAAAGAGGGTTTGGATGTACAGTGAGGGGTAAAGCAGGAAAACCTTTACTTTCTAAAATAATTATTCGGGAACAACGTACTGTAATTTTATTAAATCTTGTTGTAACTGATATTTTACTGATTTCCTATGACCAAAAATAATCTGACAGTTTTTAATTAATTGGATTTTAATTTTATCACAACGTAAAGTACCCAAATCAAATGCTATATTTATTAGTGTGATGACATGATCTTGCTAAATCTGTACAAAAATATGAGTTAAATTGAGTTTGGTAACTCCACTTTTAAACAACTACATCATTCCAATGGGGAGGATTCTTGTATCTCGACGCATCTCATTCATGAAGACAGTGTTCTTAAGGCATTGTTTTCGCTAAGTGTATACTTACAATGTGGGATTAAATCGCGGATAATTTTTCGGCAATAAAATGCCTTAATTTTTGTAAAATTTCATATTGTAACTGATACATTTGTTCATAATATATGTAAATTAAAAATTTCAAAATATCTCATAATTAACTGCCTTTTCCTCAACATGCAAAAAGATAGCTCATATTTAGAATTATGTATAGGAAAATGCAGGTCATTTACTTTTTGCAAAGAAAATGTGTCAACCTTGGATAAAAATGAATAGCAGTATGATTAAAATAAGAGACTCTGCTATAGTAAGCCAGAACAAAATATTTAAAAATATTCTAAATTGGGTCCTATTCTAAAACATTAACCGAAGACAGCTCTTAAACTGTGGTCCAGTTTGACTCCTGTGGATTTCCCCTAAATCGGGTCCTATATGAGCTTTTCTTAGGAGGAATGGAGTCACCATAACGTTGAAATTTTCTCTTTTTAAAGAGACTCTTAAAAAAAAAGCTTTGGTAGGAAAAATTGAAATATGTGATATATTAGACTGAATCATTTAATTGCCCCCAATGGAAAAAAACTCTACTCTGAAACTTTGTCTTTGATCAAGAATACGGCGAGGAGGATTGTTCTGTATCCACGATGTCAAATGCCAGATATGTGTGAGGGCACGTAGAGATCGAAAGTTTAAGAACTTCTGCTGTAGACGGATCATCTTCAATGGTACCTAGATTCGAAACTAGGAAAATGCCTTTTTTCTGGTTATTATTGGTGACCACTTTTATTAAATACCACCCTACTCTTAAAAAGTATAGAGTAAATAGGAGGATACAATACTCATTTTTTCCTTAAATGTTGTAGGTACATAACTCCTTCTTAACAAACCAGTGCCAGCGCCCCAAAGGTATAAGTATCCATCCTTCCAAAGTACGATTCTTTTATTTTGTACTGCTCTCAGTAAAACTATTCGCAAGGCTTGTAACTGCATTAAAATGAGAGTGTTTGCGAAGGATTTACTTATTTCAGAGAAAAGTTTGGTTATTTTTCTTTTCCCTTCTCACCAGTACACCGCATAACGCAGGCCTAATTATCAGAATGCGTAGCTGCACAAAGGAAACTAATTTGACATTCAAGTGCTACGTGCCAAGCACTGTTTGGAGCGATTAAGGAATCGCGCCAAACGATACAAATGACGATACGCATGGCCACACGACACAGATATCAAGGTATAGTAATGTTATCGCCCATCTTGGCGAACATAAGCAACAAATTGGCGCTTAGTACTCCGATATTAAATTATCACCCCAGATGGAGTTACGCATTTTGATAATAAGGCCGACGATATTAACATGTATGTGAAAAACTGTGGCACTGGGGAGTAAATCACGTTATTTTTAATCGTCAGGTAATAGGTTAAATATATACTCAGTGTGCTTCTTGTATGTAAAGAAAAATATTTGATTATTTTGGTTAATATGTCAACAGTATTAATCTAGTTTTTTTTTTTTGTTTTACATATATGAGTGATCAGTAAAGTAAAAAAAAAATATAATTAAGGTGTTGTATCATTCTGTACTAGCCCTAGAAAAATATAAAATGATCCCAAACATTAACTTGAAACGATTCATATGCTAATTCCCAGCATCGTGTAATTGTAAGGAATTTTCTGCATAACATAACCCATCTACCTCAAATTTCTGCTTTAATGACCGCAGACACGTCTGCAGCCCCTTCCTGCCAAATGCAGATGCTATTTCAGGCCATGTCGTTTGGTCTGTTAGCTCAGACAGTTCTCTTACACGTCACCGTTACAGCTATTACACGTGTCGCCATTGATGTGTCGGACAAAGTAGGTAATGCCCATTAAAGAATTCCTATACCTCTAATTATCCTATCAATGCAATAATAAGTTGAATGTCCACAAACTAATTCACGAAAGTAACTAAATATATTACGCAGCCATATTAAATATTAATATTTTTATAATTAATTTGAGGTTTTAGTAATGAAATAAGATAGCATTTCACAAGTTGAATAAGAGATCCAAAGAAATAGCTTTGATGTATGTGTAAAAATTTTACTTTTAAACTATTAAATATATGTGCATGTTATTTACTTATGACTTTTAATATTTGATTAAGTAGCTACAATATTAGTATTGAAGTAATTTAATAACATTATTAAAAACTATGCTAGATAATACCCTTTTATATGAACGTATATTTCCCTTATAAAAATGTTAGAAAAAGAAACGATAAAACATCAGCTACACATATATAAGTTACAAATTTTTAATCTTTACTCTTTTGAAACAAAAATAAATTAAATTGTAAATGCTTCAACAATTCTAATGCATAGTCAGTCAGTTTTCTAACATCTGGCATGAAATATAGCCCCTATTATTTCTTCAGAATTATATACGCGTAGTGTTTCTTGTATAATGCACATTATGTAGATATATTCAAATTTGGATCTTACAAATCTCATTCAGAACACTGAAACATTAGTTTAATGCATAAAAAGTTGCAATATTTGAAATTTAAAGCAACTTATAATATTAATATTTTTGCTTTTACTTTTACACTGGCTTTATTAGGTTTGGTATGACCTAGATAACTGTATGCTTATGGTCAAGAATTCGAGTCAGTTCGAGTCCTGGTATCATTAACACTAGAACGTCCATTGGTGTCGATTGGACACCGGAGTAGGTTTAGTTTTTTCTCCTTTCCACATCCTTTGAAGGAATTTAAAAAATTTTAGAGATTTTAAGTCTTTATTCAGGATGATAACTCAGAAAAAGTTTTGTGGCTCTAGGTCAATTAGGAGTGATTTTACAGCTAAATATACATAAAACCCCCGTTGATGTAGTCTCGATACCAAGGCAATTTATCATCATAAATAACTGGCACTAAACAAAGATAGTTCACTGACTAGAGATAGTAAAACGCACACACAAACTTCCCATAGTACCATAGCACATTTATTTGATCTTGAAAACAAGGTGTTTGGGATCACATAGGGAATAGCTTATATAAAATCGCTGTGTCTAAGTGTTTCGTTAAATAACATTCACTTATTGGTTCACAATAAAGTTCCAGATTGTATGAAACTCAAAAAAGAAAATATCTACGCCACTAATATCTATCATTATCTTTATACTAATACCACTTTTACTGTGCATCAAGGAAAGAAGCAAAAAAATGTTGTTGCGATAAGACCTCTTCATTCAAGAATTACAATAGACAACACGGGAAACATCGGAAACCGTATGTTTTTACAATGATACGACATGTGATGTACATATTGTAGAGAAGATAACCTGTATATACATTTTACAATATTTTGAACCTTGCAACAATCGATTTATGGATTATTTATCGCTCGGTATTGAATAGATTTATTTTTTTTTAAAAAAAGTCTATACACAAAACTAACTAATGAATTACGTTCAAATTTCGTAAGTGCAAGACATGAGCAATCAGGTAATACTGAATTTAAAGGAAGTACAAATTCGTTAAAACGCAAACTAGACAAATTTAAAGAATGTAATGGAAATGCAAATAAAGAAAAAAAACGTATCTATTGCATGGAAATTGTGGGCGTAAAATAAGTACAGGCAAAATTGAATATCACTGTATCCATTGCAAATTAGGTATCTATGAAACATGAATAAAAATAAAAAAAATATCGATTACAAAATTTGCATTCTCTCAAAAATTACAATTTTGCATGTACTACTATTCACGAATATTATTGTTTTGTTTCATTTTACAAGATTAAGTAATTTGTTTTGTTACAGTTTTAAATGATATAAATAGTTACAATATACGATAGTTACATGAAATATTAAAAAGTTTTAAATCTAAGCCATTCTAAGCAATAGTCCTGCAATTATTTAGTAATTACAATTATCTTATATATTTAATACAACGGTGCTTCGAAACGACACCAGCGGTCGTTTAAGCATAATCGAAATCCCGAACGTTCTAGTGTTAATGATTAGCCGTGTAAGAGGTGATCAAATTGAAGAGGTCAAATTCCTCAAATTGCCATAAAGTGCAACTGTGAAGAGTGAGGTATTAGCCTGGGGTTATTCTTGTCCCTTTACAAAGCTTCAAATTACGTTGATTTTAGTCAATTATTTTGCGTAACTTATTGTCTTACTTGTACCTCCTACCTATTTGTCTCATTTAGCTCCAACTGTTATTATCTGATACAAAAATAAATAAATAAAAACAGAACTCTTATAATAATAAAACATTCATTGGGAGAAATATACACAAATAACACTTATTTTTTATAGACGTCATTGGAACATTTAAACTACAACCAATAGACAAGGAAGACATTTATGTTTACTAAATCTCCCAGTTACCATACCACAGGTAAAAACTGAAGACGACATAATAAGTAGCAGCTCATATCACTTGCATGCCAAATATTTGGTTGAAACAAGATTTAAATTCATGTGGTCCCACTTACAATTCTATAATAAAATGTCTGAAAATATAAAACATATGTTTATATAATATATACACACAATTTATTTCTATATTATATATATATATATATATATATATATATATATATATATATATATTTAACAAAAAAAGATTTCTACCAAGATACAATGTTGCGTCCCTCCATTCAGTTAAGCAGATCATATATTACAGTACTGTCACTGTTATTACAGTTCAGTAGGATCTGTGTATAGGATTATTTGTTGTTATTTCATTGCAACTCACAATGTGCTTATTTCACTAATTGGCTTTCATCTTACCTTTCTTAATCCGATTAATGTTATTTTTATGGGTGGTTGCTTTAGCAATTACTTATTGTACTTTTATGTTAGTAATATAAATCGATCTGCCGTAAAAAAGATTGTGGTTAACGGGAAATAAACGGATTTTTTTGCTTAAAAGAGAATAATTAATTGAATTTTATTTCAAGCTTTGTTTCTTTATTTCTTATATTATTTTTATAAGTATTTACCATTTTCATGCAACAAAATTTGGGGTATATGAACAGAAAATATGTTTAAATAAGTATTAAAAAGGTGAAAAAAATTACTTGTATTTCATAAGATTTTTTTCGGCATTTGTGAAAGAGAGACGGATTAAAACTATAGAAAATACTATGTCATGCAGTTAACATTACGGTTTAAGTTTATTGTAATTAAACTATCGTAATATTCCTATAAATGGATAATCACAAACATTTTATTACAAAATTATAATAATGGAATAAACATTTCTAGAAATGTTCATCCAAGTTTCTCTACTAGCTGCCTGGAAAAATTAATTTTATGAAAGTTACTTTTTAAAAATACAAGTTACTGAAGACTGAAGAGAATTTAATTTTTATACAATATGTATGAATTAGGCATGTTTGTAATATTCTATTTCATGTAAGTGCTGTTTATTAACATTGTGACCAAATATTCCGAAATTCACATTTTTTTAAAAAATTTTTCTAATGTATTACAAATTAATTTTTATTTTTTAATTAGAAATGTATATCTCATTTATATGCTTACGTCTTTAAATTTAAAAAGAAAAAAATATCTTAGTAAAATTGTTTAAATATTTTAGTTTTGCTGAATAAATGTTTTAACTAAGTTAATCTACCAACATGTTTATATTTAAAAAAGAATACAGGTTTTATTATATAAATTGTATTACATTTATATTTCTTACCTACTAACATATAAAGTTTAAATAATAAAATAAATCTTAATATTACATTATTTAATTCGGTAAATATGTGTACAGTATATATAAAATTATGAGAAACAACAAAAGATTTCCCTCAGTTAAACATTTTCAAAAATTTTGTATAAAAACACTAACGTGCATGTCTTGTGTAATGCCTTGAATTTAACTTTCGGTGTTAAATGGTTGAACCCTGGAAAACATAATTCACACTAAAATTGATGTTAGTTATTTTCGTGTGTGCAGTTTAACTTATTCAGAGATAAAGTTTCTTAAACTTCAAGCAATCAATCAAAAATATTTGATTTTAAGTAAAAATTTGAATTTAAAAAAGAAAATAATACTTATGTTTTCTTCAAAACATTTAGTGTGGCTGTTCATAAAATATAATATTCAAATTTTTTTCGTGCTTCTAATACATAAAGATGCTTACTTAATTCAGTCCTAAAGTTTCATGGATTTACGGAACATTAAAGTATCTCCATTTACAAGCAATCACGCGATACCAACCTGGAGTGAAGCAATCTCAAAAATGTCGAAGAACATTTCTATACAGTTTTCTTTTCTTTTCTTTTCTTTCTTTCTTTTTTTTTTTGATTCTGAACACCATCGTTCGTTTAAAAGAGTGATATGATTGTTGCGATTTTAGATCATGCTGAAACCATTTTTCATTTTCTTTTAAATAAATGTTTTGCCGTATCTGTAGTGTTTGTGCGTGCTTTGTTGTCATATACATGGGCTTTTATTGTTAAAAAATAAAGGTTAGCTGCAAAATAAAAAAAATGCATGCATTATATGATTTTTGTGCAAAAAAAAAAAGCTTCAGATAAAAAAAAATGAAAATAGATTGTTTTCCTTATCGAGGTGACGGAATTCTTTGAGACCCAAGTGTGTTATTTACTCAAGAACTAAAAATATTGCACACGGTTATGCCCGTATGAATAAATAGTAATTAAGTATATTTAATTGCATGTCTCAAATATGTGTATTTTTAACTATATTACATGTTAATTATTATTTTAACGAGTGTAAACAGTTGTAGAATAAGCTTGTGTGCAAAGAAAATTTCAATGTATGAATCGATATATATCAAAGTCGATTTTCCTAATGCAATTAGGATGCTGAATTATATTAATGTAGAGTTTCTCAAACTGCAGGCAAGCCCCCCAGCTTGATATCTCTACGTAGAGGGTTGTTGAAAATGAAAGATTTAAGGTGACTTGGTACCCCAAAAATGACCAACCTATCATTTTTTTTATTTAATCTTATTCTTTGCAGTATTATCTTTCGATTGATATATAACTTGTTCCACAGTCAGAAAGTTAGAAGTTGAATAAAACTTCCTTTGTGAAAACAAATTAAGCAATTCGGCCACGCTCCATTTTAGAAGAAAAAATCTAAAATATATGATAAAAAATATATTTTTTATACAGAGAAATAAAAAAATAACCATAAAAAAGAATGTATAGTATATAAAGCAGAATATTTCCGAGGAAATACAATATTGTAATTTTTCTTCTTTGTGAAATGTGTACATGTAAAACTTTTGAATTAAGGCATTTTATATTTATAATTTCATAATTTCAGTTCTTATTCCTGACATGGTTTTCATACAAATGTAATACTTCAATATATGTGGAAAAAAAACTAAACTTTCTGTCGTGACAGAAAAAAAAATTAACATTTTTCTTGAATTTTCTTGTGCAATTAATACCTTCTTAAAATTGATCATCTATAAAAATGTATGAGTTGAAAAAATATGAAAATGCAATATAACTTTAAAGAAAAATAGATATCTAATATCTTAAAGTGGTATTTTAAGTTTTTTTAAATTATAATTATTTTTTTCAGAATTATAAACTTTAAAGTCGTTTTTCTCAGTTTGAGTTTTTCGAAACATTAGTGCATTCAACTGCTACTCCTTTCACTTCCATTTTTTCCCTGTATGTTGCATATAAAGCATGTAACAAAATTAGGGATCCATTTTGCTGTAAACTGAAAACCTTTTTTTAAAAAAAATTAAAATGTAAGAGATATTGGCTTTTTCGTTGATTTTTAGCATGCATATCAATATTTTATTTTTTTCTTCTCAAAAACAAATTAAGTTATTGTAAAATTGATCTCTAAAGTTGTTTATAACATCCATAAGAATATTACAAAAAAACTTTAGGTCAAAAATTTAATAATTACAAAAGAAGAAAAATTTTAAAATTTTCGAAATTTTCTTAAAAAAATTTTAATTTTTAAAATTGTCTGAATAATATGTGAAAAATTTCATCTCGTATCATTTTCTTGAATAGAAACATTATATAAAATGCTAAAATATAATTTTTAAGTACGTAAGGAAATGAAGTTTTGAAATGGTACCAATTCTTCTTAAAGTAATTGAATGAAAGGAAAAAAATACTTTCTGACATATTAAAAAATAAAATACATATTTATGCTAATATAAGATACTTGTAAATGTATCAGTACGGCAAAAAGTATTTGATAATTTAATTTAGAAATACTAAATTAAAAAGTACTTTGTAAATACTAATTACTTTCGTGTTCTGGTTATATACAATATATAATATTTATCTCGATAATTTGTGCAGTTTATAATTTAAGTCACGTTGTTGATTTTATGTGGAAGTTATTTTTTTTTTTGCATTCAATACATAGTTCTTGCATGAGTGGAGCGCAATGAAAATTATGATTGAAAATTAAGTCTCAAATGTGTATTTGAGAATCACGTGATTAAGGTGATTACTTTAATCAGGGAGTAAAATACGCAAAACATTTTATTTTTAAATTGGTAGTTTTCTTACGCAATTCATTATTATTACTTTTATACCATTAAAGTCCATTACTTTGGCAAATGAATTGATTTTGAAGCCATATTTTCTGCCAGAATTTGAAATAAATGCCTAATATATATATATTTTTTGTGGCAATGCAATAACAAGAAACTAAGACCCTGGAAAAACATGGAAATCACAGAATTACGTAAATAATCCAAAAACCAAAAATTATTTTTTAAACGAGAAAAATCAGACAGTTAACCTATTTATTGATCAGGAATTGTCGTCATAGCATAGATGCTAAATTACTGCCAATAGAAATGCTTAAAATGCAAACCCCGGGACTTGTGAAGGACGTTAAGGACAAGTCCCCAAATATTTTTAAAAAAAGCCCCCGAACGCCTGAATTTTAAAAAAGATGGTGGAAGAAGGTCAAAAGAGGGGAATACGACAGTGTGTTGTGTTTTGGGAGATTGTACTGCTACCAGAGGGACGTCATCAACTGTGGACACCCATGCCAATGTCTAACGGAGAATGTCTTATCTTATTTTGGATATCCAGTCTATAATCAAAAACCATTATAATATCCTCAAAATGAAACGATTTTGTGCATTAAGAAATCTTTTTGATTGGGGAAATTCTAACGTTTTGGCAAATAGTTCATTTTATGAATAAAACAGAAAAGCGAATAATCATTTTCTCATAAAGAATCACGCATCTGTTTCAACAATTAAAATCAGGTCGGCATCGGCCAAAAAACCCGTCCCAAAAATTTTACACGATGGGATATCCCACAAACTAACAACTGATAACTGTTTGCTTTTCATTACATTGTTTTTAAATACCCTGTATTGGTAAGATTGTACAACAACCCAACAATACGTGAATGATAGTTTGTGGTGTCCTGTAGCAATAACAGAAAATCACACGATTACGCATAGTATTAGCACATACAAGCCATGAAAGATGCACACGACTTCTCCTACACACCGTTATTCCATTCTTACCCGTTGAGTTTATTTGGTATTAGATAAGCAGTCATCTGTATGCTCTATTTGTTTGCTTTGTATGCTAGAGCAACACCATTGTTCTGGGAAGACCAGCTGTGACCAATTTTAAAATGTTAATTATTGCCTATTTCTTAGGTTGGCATTGTAACACTCATTGTCCAAGCTTTACAATACATTTCTGTATGCATTGCCATTCTCAGTGGACCTAAACCTACAGCCTACAGAACAACTCTCTAGTGTTTTACTCACTCTATTGTTACATATATTTAAATAGAGATAACTTATATGATATATATTAATAACTATTTCTAAATATTTCCTTCAATTAAATTTCATTTTTTTTAATCATGAATCATTTCAAAAACGAAATTAACTATCCATATAGACTTTACTGAATGATGACAGCAAACAGCCTTCAAATAATAATATTTAATAATTTTAAGCAATATCTTTAAAAAAAACGTTCAAATTTAAGAAAGGGAAAATCCTTTTCTTTAAGGTGTCAAAAAAATTAATGTTGAGTTTTGTCACATTCTCAAATCATTTTCAAGTAATAGACTCGGTTCAAATAGCATCAAATTCGAAAGCCATTAGGATACTTATTGCATTAGCTGTTCCACACTGGAAGTGAAAAATGGTCCTCTTTGCAATGAAAATGTTATTTCCTAGTATTACGAGGAAACGGTACTTTACTTTATGAGGAACAATTTTTCATACTCTAAGAGTGTAATGGAAAACCTGTTTCATCGGTGGGATGATCTTGTACGCTTCGGGCATTCAGGTTATCTCATTTTCAGTGAGCTCTTTCGGTGAAAGAGAATAATAAAACTGTTAATTCAATTTAAAAGAAATTCTGCAGATGATAATGGAAGTTTATGTGCAAAAAATATGCCAAAGGGGGTAATAAGTTTGTGCATCGTATAAGGAGAGTACTCACGCTTAAAAAAGTATGATATTGAAAATTAACTTAAATCTCGTAAAAAAGACTAAAAAATCTAATTTTTCTATTTGAAATATGAATATTCACAATAAGTGAATCTACGAAAGTGTCTGAATAAAGAAACAAAACTTTTTGATGTTGATTATGATTCCCTAGAAAGATTACATAGGGAATTTATGCAAGGATTTCTAATAATGAAAAATGATTGTAATAATAAAGATTTATATTATCAATTGCTCTACAATACTTTGTAATAAAATTATTTTAGGTACCTGGATTACCTAAATTTTTCATTATTGTGTGCATTGTTTTCCATTACGCAAAATATAAAACTGAAATGATTTAATGTTATATTACGAACAAATTTATGCAATTACAAGAATGGAAAATCTGCAATTTTTTAGAAATATTTGTAAACATTGCAAGAAAAATAATTGTCAAGCAATATTTATCAAATAATTGAAGAAATATAACTGTAATCGGACAATTTTGAATCTTGCTGCATGAAAACGCTCATGTGTGTAAGATTACTAAAAATGTTGATTTTTATTTAAGTGGTTATTCTCCTTTTTATTACAATAAATAATCTCATTTCATTTAATTATTTCTCAAGTTTCATTGATTATATAGGTATTAATAACTTTATCTTGCAAATTAATTTGATAAAATACGATCCCTTTTAACTTAGGCTACGGCGATATTTATTCAAAATTAATTATTTTCATATTAATTGACAATAAAACATTTCTGCCAGTGTAATCATGACATATTATAATCTAAATTTTTCAAAGGAATTAATTTATACCAGCGTGATGCCTTTGAGGTTTCAAGGGCAAATTAAATTAAAATGCAATCTTATAGGAATTGAAATACAATTATTTTCACATACTTATATGTATGTATACGTAAAAATATGTTTAAGTATATGTTTAAGTATGTGTAGGTATATGTATAAATATATGTAGGTATATGTATATATATATATATATATATATATATATATATATATATATATATATATATATATATATATATATATATATATATATATATATATATATATATATTTACGTATATGTATAAATATTAGTATAAATAAGAAAACCAACTTATTTGCATTTGGAAAAAATATGCACACTAGATATTTCTGGAGGTCATTATATTGCAACTAAATTCATATTTCATTTTCAAAATATCAATATTTTGTGTATATTTGAGTGATATATCTTTCATTAAATAATGTTTTGAATTATATTTTATTCTTTCAGTTAAAATTTGATATATAGATTGAATATTTTATATTTATAAGTGTTTAATATTTTCTTCCGCAGTAAAAGTAAATTGCTCGGTTCATCTATATTATATTCTTTTTTTATATTTACGGAATTTGTATTTTATATTTGTCAGCTTTTAAATTGATGTTTCTAGCTTAAATTTATTTTTGAAGTTTAAATTTTTTTATATAATTTTATGAGATTAATATTTAAACATACTGCTTACATAATATATGAGATAAGAGCTATATATAATCCGTAGAGATTGATTTTGTAAGGTAGATATTTTAAATTTTATAGATAAATTCTAAAAACATGTTTTTGCTTAAAATATATGAGATAAAAAATATATCATCGATATGGTTTGATTTTGTAACATACATGCTTTAAGTTATAATCGATAAATTTGCTCGAAATACGAATGAAAGCTTTAAAACAATAAATTTTGACATTGTTTCAGTAATATCTCCTTGGAAATAATATTTCTTATGGAACAATTACATAATGTAAAACTAACTCATATGATTTCCTAACGAAATGTATTCATTCTACCACAACAGCGACGGATGTTTCGTAAGAATTCAAACACAGACAATCTCATTCAAATTTAAAGAAGTTTATCTTCAATATCGGTTCAGATGAGAACCATGAAACTTGTCTTTTTAGAGCTTACAGAAATGGGCAATTTTCATAAATATTCGCTTCTAATGTATACGGTATGAAACATATGATTTCAAAGCTTCTAGAATATTTTATTAAAATTGTTTTATTCAGGATTCGTGATACGCATAATGTTATATTGAGAATTTACTTGCAAACAACAGTTTCAGCAGAATAATTTCTGTAAAGTTTGTATTTGTGTAGCAATCGATGTTTATGGCATAAGAATTAGCCAAAATAGTAAAGAGTTGTTATAAAAGAGGGATAAAATATGCAAAATTCCATTGCTTTAAATATAATATAGTATATTTACATTCAATCCTTCTGTCCAAATCAATAAACATAAGCGAATACTGATGAAACTAATAGTATAAATTTGAATATCAGATTTACGTTTAGTATTTTCGAAGAAAAATTGAAGAGTAAAGGAGTATGTGGGTATTGAAAATGATTAATTCTTATAAATTTGTAAATATATAATATAATGTTATCGATTTTAATTCAGATGTCTTGCACTTGTAAAAATATACAATTTCCAGAAAGAATAATTTATGAATAAAGTAAAATATTATATATATATATATATATATATATATATATATATATATATATATATATATATATATATATATATTGTTATATATATATATATTATGTGGTTATATATATATATATATATAGTGTATATATATATATATGTGTGTGTGTGTGTGTGTGTAAAAGAAAAATGGGTTGTAAAATGTTGAAAATTTAACTGATGAGCAACGTCAAAAACGATTTGCCTCAGAGACTCCCCTTAACTTCCAGCGATTTCTGGTCAAGTTCGCTTACGTCATAGATCATGCTGTTATATGTATCTTCAATTATTTCCAGAAGTTTATTTTATTTTAGAAGTCATTATGACTTTTTAAATTTATTTTTCCAGAAGATTATTTCTTAAATTATTTTAAATTTGGTGGCCCAAAATGATAACAACTTAATGAAGACCTCTTGATTTGTAGTGACGATAGTTGTCACCAAGATAATACCGCAGTGTGAAATTTCAGCAGGTTAAGAGAATCGAAATTGTATGTATACCAAGGATCCCACTGGACACTCGATGGGACACAGATATGCCATTCACTCTGAAACATACGGAATATTATGTAAGATTGGCATCTGTCACGACTATTGATATAAATCACAGGAGCAGATATTTGAAATAGTAGGTTTATGTGTAACGACGAAGGAAACAATATTTACACATGGACAATTGTAAGTGGCTCAGCCAAGGTACAACTGCAAAGACGGATCATAAATTCAGTTTAATTTAGACAAAAACAGATGATTAGGAATATTGTTTTTGGAAATGTGTCAAATTGAAACACAAATATTTGAAATTGAAGTGAAAAGATGAGATTTTTATTTTTATTTTCTGGCTTGAAATATGTTGAAATAAAATAGAACTACATAATGCAGTTTTAAATTTTGAGCAAAGAGTATGAACAGTTGTATTTTTTTATACAAGGGGTGTTAATCCGCTGCTAGTTGGATAGAGGATACCTCATATTATAAATCAAATATTATAATTGTACATATAATGTTTTAATAATTAATCACATTAAACATTATATTGGAAATTTTATACCTAATATAGAAAAATGATTCCCAGTTATATTATTGAAATTAAGAAAATACCTAAAGAAAGGAAACCGTCGTTGAGTCGGAGCTCTTAAAGTTATTCGGCTCTAATCAATTTCGGGTAATTGGAGATGAAAATGCAGAGTTTCCATTGCCCGTGTCAGTTAAAATATTTGAAACGTTAAAATTTTACTCAATGAAATTAATAAAACTATTTCACTTACAGTAGAATACAAAAGGATTGTTAAAAACTACAAAAATTGGTATTTGGGAGATCAGTAAATAAGATCTAAACGTATATATATATATATATAGCCAATCCAGATAAAGGAACAGTCCGATGTTTTATGGTAGGAAAACTTTGTAGAAAAATTCTGACAAAGTCGAAAAATAAAAGAAAGCATTCTGATCGGTCAACTCATCAGTCCGGCTATTTGGGTATATGTAGATCTGAAAATTTGAGCTTCCCATTCAAAACATCTCATACGCTCGTGATAAGTTCCAGAAAATCATGTTCCAACTTTTCCCATTGATTGCCCGGAACTCTCATTTAAGTATAACGGCTTCTCTATACAGCCGTTATGCGTTCAATAATTGATTATGCTTGTCCAGTTTGGAGCTATGCTGCTAATGCAATTATTAAAATTCTAAATACTGTTCAAAATTCTTTCATACGTATGATCGTCAAAGCCAAGAGATGTAAGCGCAATAACGACATACGTAATGCCTTAAAAATAAATAGTTTAACTCTCACATCTAGAAAATTGAAACCAACTTTTTTAATGCTTTACCTGAAACAAATAATTCAAAAATGTTTAACTTAATTCCATACAAACCCCATATTGATACCAAAAGACCAAGAATAATCCTTCTTGATTGAAGATCCTCCATAATTTTTTCTATAATTGAAATAATTTTTCAATTATTGCATTTTAGTAAATTAATTTTTTTCATATCTTTCTTTAATTTTTCCCATGATTAAACTCCTTTTACCCTACTGGACAATCTCCTACAGAATTTCCTAATTCTCAGCCCTTAGGGCAGACAATAGGAGTATTTGTTCACTTTACCAGAAACCAACCAGATAGCAGGATCTAAGCTCTCAACCATGTTAAAAATTCAACCATCTTTTAGCCCTGATGAAGAATCAAAGCCATGCCTCCCAGATATCCTCGTCTCAGCCTATTACCGCTATCCCTCTTAGCAGAATTAAAAACACCACTTTTGTCATGTTCAACATTTCAGTATTCCAGATTAGGGATTGAGGAATGTGAAAATTTATCGAGTGAAATTTTAAAACAGAATGAATTATTTTTATTGTTTTCATTTTTTGCATGTATACAGACATAGATAATATAATAATGTTTTTATATAATATAATAATGCAATGATCAAATAATGTTTAAAATATTACTGTTGCCATTTTCTTGAAAATTACGGTATTCCTTTTGAATTGATCTTTCGTTACTCAATGTTGAAATTTGATTGTGCTGTCATTCGCAAAAGATTAAGTATACATTGCCCTTTATCTTAACTCGTCCTGAATGTTTCTTTTTTAAACTATAAAAACATCTCTGACTGCCTCTTGCTTTTTGGGCACTCCAAAGAGAAAAGGAGGAGGAGGAACGGAAGTCGCACACACAGAGAATCATGTACCATCCATAGTAAAGGATATAAATAATGCAATTCGGAATGTATTAAAAAAGTAATTTATTATAGAAAAATCAAATGTTTGATAAAATATAAATCTATTTTAATCTAAAGGACAATTCTATTATCAAAAAGGATTTATTTTAAAACAAGAACAGGTAAGAGGCAAAAACATTGTAGGTTTATATTTATATAAATTTCCCCTCAAATAAATTTCAAAATGAAAAACACTTTAAAAACCTGATATTTAATTTTTTTTAAAAACAGTCGGTGGTCCGCCACCTACGTACTGGTGGGCTACATGTGGCCCGTGGGCCGAGTGTTGGACACCTCTGATTTAAAGTATTTTTCTTGTAAACTATAGATCATACAGGTACAGTTCTAGGGGCAATTTTTGCGTACACCCAATCAGGAATATGGTTGTGTAGATTTTGGGTGCTGTTTTTTTTATACCCTGTTTAAGCAGAGAAGGGTTGGATTATTTTCTGTGCAATAATTAATAAATTTACAGAAATATTCTGAATTTTACTTAATGAAACAGATTTTTCATTTAAAACTATAACTTAAACATTTTTAAAATACTATTCGCACACTCTCAATTTTTGTATATGTAAAATATTTTCTTCCTTAAGTGTTTGATAATATTTAATAATGTATTATTTATATTGCATTAAAACTTCTATTATCGGAATCTTAAATTCATTGTCAGCGAATTTTATCGATGCAAATCAACGTTCGTATTTTTAATTTCTATTTATTACTAGAAATTGGCATATGACCTCAGTGCATTTACTTGCATCATCCATGCAATAGCATAAATAAATTATGCTACGCTTTCATGTAGTTTTAAAATATCAAATTATAGAAATTTACATGGAAACTATCCTAGTAGAACGATAGGAATGATACTTCCTAATTTAAAGGGGACATTGTACCCTGTACCCGTTTCTTTTATTTACTTGCCCTTACGAAAATATTTACATTTACCCTATTTAAACAAGCAAGAAATACGCATTTCAGAAAACAAGCACCATATTTAAACAAATAATGAATTTTAAAATATTTCAGCATTTAAAAACTTCAACGAGTTTTTTAAATTTTATATTTTTGAACTTTTTATTTTCTATTTCCCAATTCTGCACATGGGATTGATATTACCAGTGATACTTTTATTTTTGCAATATTCTTTTGTATTGGACCCTGTAAAAAAGGAAAGGAGCACCTATATCTATCATTGTGGATTTTTCAAAATCATTCAACAAAATCCGTATTCTGTACCCAGGATAGCTAAACATATTATGCAAAGCCAACACAAAAATGCCAAAACTTTTATTGGATATTATAAAAAGTCTTATCATTTTATGTACAGGGTTATAGTTAAAAATAAAAACCCGAGAAAAGTCGTTTAAAGTATGCACAGAACTCATACATCTCATGGTCTGGTTTAAGTTTTCGTTCTGGCATAATGTTAAAAAACTTTAAATAATTGTCTATAGAATATAGCTACGAAATTTCATACACATAATTTATATAAGTCACACAATTAAAGTAAATGAACAATTTAATCTAGTATTTTGGTAATTTTTTGCATGATGTGTCCTCTTAAATACATAAAATGTCGTTAAATTTTACCTAGAAAAACAAGATGAATATATTTACAATGAACTCAATGAAGAATTCTTTAATTTCATATATATGGAGATAATTTTACATTTAATTTTACGCGAACGATTTGCTTCAAATTTTTGTCATTATATCTTATTTATTAAATTAAAGAGCCCAATTCATCATGCATTAAAATTTTCAGTACTATTATAGAAATATTAGTAATACAAATATAAACATAAAATATATATATATAAGTTACCTTTACAGTTTAATATAAGTTTTAATTACATACATTTGTCACAATTATTTGCTATGCTTATAAATAATTTAAGTACTATTATAAATTGCATTTTTATTCATAATTAAAAGGGGGTATGTTTATTGACCGTACACCGAAACCTTATTGCCGCTCCAATACATCAGTTTACGATATATACGTTGTATCCTAGCCTCTATTTATTTCGTAGTATATGTCTATTCAAACGCTCGTTAGTCTCGATGAGATTTCATCGGCTTATTTATTGCTCCACAAATAGGCTTTGTATTGGAAAGAGTGCAATATGTTTCCGAATATTTCTTCGTGTGATTTATCCAGTGTCTTGCCCGCAGTCATTACATGGATTTAATACGAGAAAGTGAGTCAAATAATGAATCTTTGTTTCTGTACTAACTGGAAACATATTGATTTTTCTACTGTTTATAGGAATAACTTTTCCTTTGACTTTACTTCTGTCTATAAGCAATTTTAAAATTAGTTTATCTCATTCCGATCTTATTTTTAATATATTAGGCACGTTCGAGTATCATTAAAGTCGCACCGCATTAAAAAGAACTAAATAGGATACTATATTGCCTTAATCAATTAAAGTCCATGAAAAACAAATAATACATAAAATAAGCAGAAGTACATAGGGTGAATATGAGTATTGTGAAAAGAGCCCCTTTATTTTGAGATAATACAACGGTAAACAGTAAATATTAAAGGGAAATGTTTGTGGGTTTTTTCTAAAGAAAAAAAAGAAACATTTTTTTTCAATTTTTATTTAAAATTTAATTTAAAATATGTCTTTTGTTAACTACAAATGTCTGCCATTGATCTGGCACTTTATCTAAGCCCCTGGAAAAGAAGCTCTCTATTTTGGAGACAAAGTTTTCTTCTACTGTCATTTGGACACCTTCATAATTTATGCATTCATTTCCATCAAGAAAGATTTACTGCGACCTGAACAGGTAACAGTCAGAAGGTGTAAGATCAGGAATATATGCCAACCGAGGTAAAGTTTCCTAACCCGAATCTGCAATTTTTTTATGCGGTGTTACCTGCCACGTGTAGTCTAGCGTTGTAGTGATGAAGAATCACAACCTTTCTGAAGACCAAACATAGACGTTTATATTGAATTCTCTGTACAAAACATCAAGTTGCGAACAGGAATGACCATTTCATTTTCTTTTAGAAAATCATAGTGCACTATATCATTGTTGTCTCACCAATAATACAACATAACCATTTTCTGATGCATCCAGCTATGGATATGGGTGAGGGTGACATATTTATACAATACCCAACTTTATCTCCAGTCACCATGTGGTCCAAAAACTATTCCTTTTATGACGAGTAATATTTGAATGGCATATCGAAATTCTGGCTATTAAATTGTTTAGCTTGATTTGTTTTTCACCCAAACAGATATTTTGGACACAAAGCCAAGCCTTTTAATGTAATCCAAAGAAATGGTATCATGAATTCCAAGCTTGAATACCATTTCTGTTTAAGCTAACGTGGGATTTGTCCTGATCATTTGGGGAAGCACTTCGTAACTGACATCCGATGGCTTCCTGATCTGGGTTCATCTTTCAAAGAAAATTCAACCAAACGAAATTTCATAAGCCGTCTTTGCCATGCTCTCGCTGTTACTTCTCTAATCCAAGCACGTTACACAAGTTCATTTTTCTCCATCGCATTATTCCTATTTTGAAACTCAAACAACATACAATGTCTTAAGAGCATTTTTTCTTCACTCATATTGACAATTTTGCAAGTTTAAAAAACTGACTAAAATGCAAAAGTAATATGTATGAATCATCAATAGTATACTAATCTAACTGTTTAAACCGGTTTCAGTAGGATCTGAATTCTCGCTAAGTATCGATAGCGCATAGACGTGCAAGTGTTCAAAAACGACAGCACTTTTTTTTACATCCAATAATTAAACTCAAAAATATATATATAAAATGCTATGACTTTACGTTTACTAGTCATTCTAATAATGTGTCCAGTTTCATGGTTATTGATGTTTTGGAAAACTTAGAAATTTTGGTCTACATATCTTTCAAACTTAATGGCTGATTTTGTTGATTATTCACCCAAGAAATAATGATGAACGACGATGAAATCCGTGGGCCTGGATCTGACACTTAGATCAGTTGGCATAGTAAACAACAGCAACAACAAAATAATACTCAAAATGAATCATAACACTATTGTAAACTAAATTCGTGGTTTTAACCCAGATTAAGTGACAAAGCGGGTTGTTGATTCCTGTGGGTCTCGATCCCTATACGTCTGTTAGCCTTCAACGACTTTGAGATTGGATGTAGTTTGATATGTATCGGCTATACTAGATAGTGCGTATTTATTGACTTTAGACATGAATCCACAATTCCATTAAAGGTCCTTAATATTTGGAAAGATAGTTCTGAAAAAGATATAACTCAGCTCTTGGCATCATGAAATTTAATTATATTCTATCACATTTAATTTCCAATTGATTAATCAATTTAATTAACAACTAAGCAAAATGTACTTAAAATTACAATATTTTATTTTATTATTTATTTCCAAAATATCTCATAAAGTATTTGGTCAGAATTTTATAACATGATAATATGTAATATGATAATAAACTGTGCTCACTTAATTTTTATATATTGACTTAGCTGCCTGTGAATTTTTAAAAATTAATAAATTCGTAAGAATACGCCCATTGTGATTAAAATATTTAAATAAAGATGGGAGATATGAAATATTTGCTTATATTTCCATGATTTAAGTATAATATATAATTCTGCCTTTCAATCTAGCAAACGAATTCTCCTGAGTTAATTCAAACTTTACGAAAGCATTTCCATCAAATTCCTCATTGTGTTGGAAAAATGTTTCATGTTAGTGAATTTAAAATCTTGTATCGTTGATTAAAGCTGTTGAAATAAACTTTACGTATCGCATATCATTTATTATCCACTTATAAAGCATTTCACTTCAGTATAATATAATACTGTTATGATATTAATTTACTCTAATTTCTTTTTAAATTCTTTTTCGATTCTCTGGGAATTAGACAATGAAGATAGTGGAATGCATAACATCTTCTATTCATTTTAAATTAATTAACTGTCCAAATTAAAATTTTAAAGTATCGCTGTAGGTTTTGTACAAGTTAAGAGTTTTACTCTATCTTTTCGTTCTGAATTAAGAAAATATAACACAAAGAGAGGGATTAACCTACTCCACATTAGTTTCTATAAAGTAGCTTTTTATTTCTCAAACAAAATATTTATCCAGAGTTAAATAGAGAGAATAACTTTTTATCTTTCAAGTTTTCTTCCGCTGATAAGTTAGTGTAGTTTTCCTATGTTAAATGCTACTACACTAATCTCGCGGTAGCATGTATCTAATACATTACAATAAATAATGAGTGTGCTTGTGCAGACAACTCTCAGACGTCAATGATCATAGTCATTAGACGTAATTAGCCTTTGAACTGTATGAACTGTGCTTAGAGGAAACAAGTACTTATAATAAAGTATTCCTATTATCGCTTATATGTCTCAGAATTTGCATTCTCACTTACGCAGACACACACGATAGAAAATTCATATATATGTATATGTATATATGCATAATATGTAAAAGTTCAATAATGTATGTAGTGTATAAATAGGCAAAACGAGATTAACGTCTCTAAGATCATGTACTGTTTGTATGAGGATAAGTTTAAAGTGTTGCTTTCTAGAACATATTCAGTTTCAATTCAACATCGTTTTGTGTATATATATATATATATAATGCCTCACTTCAGAGTTCTATCTATATACTCGTATATAAGGTTAGAAGCAAATCACTCATCATGATATCTCTGGAGTTATTAATCTTACATATTTGATATTAAGTAGGCATGTTCCTTTTATGTAGTAGAGATGAGCTAAGAACCAATTTTGCAAAAAGAACCATCATGAGGCGTTAACCCGCGGTCACTCGCGCCTGTTTTTGCTACCGTTGTTACTCGCGGGGTGTAGAGTACACCACAAACTTTTAGCTTGTGTATTTAATTATGAAAATAAAATTAAGTCATTATGATACATATTTATAAAATACAAGATGTTTTTTGTATTCTACAAATAAAATTATTAAATTTATTGCATACAAATGAGACTAACATTAATTTAAACTAAACATACAAAATTTTCATTTTAAAACACATGATTTTATATTTTTTCATAAACCTGTATAAAATGTATATACCAGTAATAAATATACTTTATAATTAATGAGATAATAATAGTAGAAAGTAGAAAAATAATATTTTAATCATTTTCCAAACATTCAGAGCAGACTGCATACAAATGCTCAACTTCTCGCGGGAGTTCTCAGCCCCCCAGATAAACTTTTGAAGGTCATTACATTCCAATCGTTCGAGAAAGAGGGATTGCATCAAGCCTGAAGGTTCAATGACCTAAAATGTGCAGCTACAGAAAAAATCGTGGTTCTGCACATTCTTTTTAGAATCCTGTGAGGACTTTCTTGTTGCCGGGGGTACAGAACACTCCGCGCGAGTGATCGCGGGTTAATGATAATTATTGCCGTTTTTGAACTATTAGATTTTAAAATGTATTTGGTAAGTAAGTTGTTCCTTTTAAAGAGTACAAATCCACTATAAAGAAGGGTTTGGGAAAATGGACCCCAAAAAAGAGTTGCGGGAGATTAAAGGACATTAGAGACAACCCTTCACTTTTGGAACTAACTACTTGAAATTTGGTAGGCATGTTCTTTTCATGGAGTAGAGTTCCTCTAAGAACTGGTTTTGAGAAAATCAACATTCAAGGGGGTTTCAGAAGGGTAAAGGGGCGTTATAGAAAAAAACATTCCTGTCTTTGAATTCTTAGACCAAACTCGAAATATGTTAAGCATGTTCCATTTGGTATTGGAGCGTATTGATAAAAAAAATCCCTTTTGAAAACCTAAACACTAGCATTAATGAAATTTGGTAAACATGTTTTTTTTGTTGAAATGAATTCATTAAGAACGTGTCTTTTGAAAATGGACTCTCAAGAAACGGATATGCAACTGCTACATTTTTAAATCAGAAAAAAAAAGGAAATGGTAAACTCTACTGAAGGTGCAACCTACGTCCTTGAGCATTTCACACTTCAGAAATTTGTTTTATTTGCCCGTTTTTAGAGACAAATATGAATCGATAGTGTGTTTAGTGGAAGAGCGAAATTTTAATTCTTGATTTCTCTCATATTTCCGTTGAGTTGAAACATGAATCCAAAGCAAGATGCATTGAAATGATAGAAAATACATGTAACTTATTAATGGTGTGTAATTATTTTTGTTTAAAGTACTGGAAATGAATTTGCGCTGTAGAATACACATGTGTTGAATTCAATGAATACTATTTTGTATGAAAATTTTTTAGGAGAACAACTAAATCTAAACTAAGAACGAACGGGTATGAAGGTCGGAGAATAGATTTTACTCAACAGCGTTTCATTTAATTGTTTTTTTGAAATTTAGTAAATGCATTTATTTATTGAATTTGTTTATATTTTTAATCAGTAGAGTCAAACAAGGATATGTTATTTAATGAAACTTGGAAAATAGTAACTACTTATTAGAGATTAAAGCTGTATAAAGAATATTTATCACATATATTCAGTTGAATGCTTGGAATAGTTAGATCTATGGAATTATTCAACAGCTGAGACGTAAATTCATTACTATAAGTGTTCACTTATATTTAAATTAAAAGAGTTGAATTAAAACAAAAACAATAATTGTTATAAATGTTATATAAAATTTTCCTCTAGAAATATTATAATAAATTCAAGTTAGGAAGCCTTGAAATAAAAAAAAAACTACATTATTAGACAAAACTCTTTTAGATAGAAACAACTAGAAATAAATTTACGGAATTTGGTTTTTATATAAATATAACAGGTTAGAAAGTTGTATTCAAACACATAAATAAAAGCGGAAATTTATTAAATTTAAATTTATAAGTCTAAAAAATACCTAATTCTTTTATGAGAGTTTATTTTCTAATAAGTTAAACGTAAAAATGTAGCTTAACTTTATGAATAACCACCGAATATACCGGTTGATTCAAAATTAGTGTAACTACTTTTAAAAGCTTATAACTATTTATTATGAATTTATACCGTTTTACAACTGGTTTTATTTTAAAATGAAACATTTAAATTACTAATCTAATCATTTTTATTAGTGGGAGTAAATTATAGTACTGAATTTAGATCCTTCAAACCTGAAACGAATTTTTACAGCTTTTGAAATATGGTTGCTCAAAGTCTGTAAAAAATAAAGCATTTAAAAATCAAAAAAAATCAATTATATTACTATCTAAACTTCAAAAAGAAATAAAATTTTATTCAGGGAAAAAATATGAAAGAAAGGAATTCCTTAATGAAAAGAAAAAAAAAGTTGAAAAGAATTATCGCTTGTAGAAAACCCAATGCCTCAAAAGCATATGAGCAAGGAAACTACTGATAAAACATCGGCAATTTACCATCAAATGAAGAAAATTGGCTATAAAAAAGTAAATTTTCTAGTTTGTCATCGAATGTCTGTTAAGACGGTAGAAAAACGAAGAAAATATTCTTGAAATTTGTTTTTAATGTTATGCAAAGGTTAGATACAAAACATGGATAACTTCAGATGAAGAACTATTTTATCTGTCATTCAAAACTTGAAAAACGAAGATGCAATATATTTCTCGCAAAAAGTGTCGCAAAGATGCAGCTGTTTGGAAAAGGAAAATTGACCATCAGGTGTTATGGGATAGATGAAAATGTCCTCTCAAGGCTTAACAAAACCATTTTTTGTAGCCGGAGTTAATTAAATGCTAAATATTATCCCTCATAGTTTGAAACACTTGATCAAAAAAGTAAACGTCTTCACTAAAGGAAACTTTGTTTTCACCATTGTGCCCCAAATCATACAGCAAAATAATTATAAAATGACTGAAATTAAGAAAACAAATTCTCTTCCTCCTTATAATTGACTATCATATACCCTGTCTGTGTTCCTTGTGATTATTTTTTTATTGGAATGCTTAAAAAAAAAAACAATTCAATAAAGGTAAAGTAAGAGCATATCAAGGGCTTCAAAAAGCAATTTAAGAGGAAATTGGAAAAAATACCACAAAATTGGTCGAAAAATATCTTTTAGTTTTTAAAAATCTTTTGTAAAGTGTACCTCTAGTAAAAAACACATTTAAAAATTCCATTAAAAAAACTTTATTCTAAAAAACTATGATCCTCTGAAAAGGAATACCTTTTTGAATAAGGTAAAAATCTTTGTCCCCTTTTTAAAAAAACTTTAAAATTTACTCATTCAAATACGTATAAAAATAAAATTTTTTAAATTTCAACTCATACTTTGAAAAAAAAAGACTAATATTTTCAACCCAAAATTTTTTAATATTTAAATTTAAATTTAACAAGAAAGAATTTTAATTTTTTGGAATAAACAGGGGTTTTATCGTTCTCCCCCAGCTTATCAATTTTTTTCAAGCATTTTCCCCATTTTTTAAGAAAAAAAAAAAAATTTAAAAAGGAAAAAATTTTAAAAAATTTTTTGTTTTTTAAAAATTTTAATTTTTTTTTTTTTTTTTTTTAAAAAAAAATTAAAAAAATTTTAAAAATTTTTAAAAAAAAAAGGAATTTTTAAAAAAAATTTTTTTTTTTAAAAAATAAAAAAAATTTTTAAAAAAAAAAATTTTTTTCGGGGAAAAGGGGGTTTTTCCCCAAAAAATTTTTTTTTTAAAAAATTTTTTTTTTAAAAAAAATTTTTTTTTTTAAATTTTAAATTTTTTTAAAAAAAAAATTTTTTTTTTTAATTAAAATTTTTTTTTAAAAATTTAAAAAAAAAAAAATTTTTTTTCCCCCCAAATTTAAAAAAAAAATTTTTAAAAACCCCCCTTTCCGGGAAAAGATTCACTCACATTAATGGAAGTATTTTTAATATAAAACTTATAAGTGCCACATTTACTTCTCAAAAATGGTAACATAATATTTTTATTAATTTTAATTAAGCATTGAAATTTAGTCCTAATAATTATTAAAACTTTTTTAAGACGATGATCTGCAGGTTTTTATCCCTTAAAAAGAACAAGTCTTTTTGGCCAAAAATGCCCCCTGTTTTATTTATTTTTTTTTTTTTTATTTTTTTTAACTAAGTTTTTAAAAACTTTTAAAAAGGGAAAAAATTTTTTTTATTTTAGTTTTTGATTCTAATGTTTCCACACTACATTTTTATTTTATAATTGAGGATCAGAAAAAAAACCCCTAAGAACACTATGCATGCTATTAAGAATCTTTAATATATATTAAAAGAATTTCTTATACTTACAAAACATATTTTCATGTTCGTATCTCTTTTTCACAAACGGATTTAATTTTTGTATGCATGCATATATATATTAACACACAATTTCTGCCGTATGCCGTAATGCAAAATCCTACATTGCAATCGGGGCAGAAATATATACGTTTTTTTGTGTTATTTTTCTATTCTCAATTATTTTAAAGCAACAAACTGCACATAGTCTTATCGATCCATGTTCTTTATTAAAAATTTTCAAGAATCTAAATTTTGGACTTCAAAGTAAAATTCTTTCTTTCATCACAAAGAAAATCCAGCAAGAAAGGCTTTTCAGAACCACATGGACAAACTATATCTCTATAAAAATACTAACAATACTATTCTCACTTTTAGAACTAAAACTATATACACATCAAATGCAGAAAGAAGAATATATTAATGACTAAGCAGAATACGGGCAAACCGGTGAAATTCTGTAATTGTTTCATTTCTATCTGAGAATTTCAAATGGCAGGAGATTAACTATATTTCCTTTCTGTTTCGTTTTCTTCGCTTTATTAACGAACACGTTTTCTAAATCTGATAAATTTAAAATGTAGAAGATTAAAATCTATCATCAAAAGATACTTCGACTAAAAGTATACTAATTGTCTTCTTTTAGATTTCATTGAAACCCCACTGTAGCCAAGGGGCCAATTACTCGAATTCAAGCCCAGATTCTTTGGGAACAATGTATGCGAGTCCTTGTTTTATTGAATACCCACCGTTTTGAGGGACTGATGCACTCTCAATGTGTTAAGGCTTAAATTCCTGATGTAGTATGGTATAATACTTGAGGAAGTTTAAATTTAAACAAAATGTTTCTTTCAAAACATGCTTGTCACTATATATCAAGGTTCTCAAAAAATAGGCCTAAATAGCCCCGACAGCAGATTCTACGTAGTCAGAGAATGTCCAAAGAACTTAGTGTATTAAGTTCACGAAAATAAAAAAGATACGTATGAGTTAGCTGGTATTAGACTCATTAAAAGAAGTATTCACAAATATTTAATTAGGTTGTTATTCCAAGCGGCATATAGAGACAAGACTAAACGCAACTTGGAATGGATAAGTGCACACGTCACCACAGCGCGGTGTCCACCGAGTACAAGTAACAGGAAGATGAGCAACTAAGTTCCTTTATATAGTCACAAGTCTCAAATATTAATTCCTTTAGACTGACTCACTGGAAAAAATTACAACAATGTCAGATCTGGCTATCTGGACAGATCCACTTCGGATCCTGTGGCCTCGATATGTCTAAGCAAGCACCCACATTCGCCTAGAAATGTACTGGAATACCATCATGCATCATCATTCATTCATTATAATTTAACGCCGCATTTCTCAATTTGTAGGCCACGCACCTTGGGGGGCGTAATATCTCTACAAGGGGGCGCCAGCTTGTTGAAAAACCGAAAACTAAAGATTATTTAAGAAAATTAATAATTTACCAAAATAAACAAACAAAATATATTTTGACATAATAAAAAATAAAAGGCACATTTACACTGGTATAATGCACTTTAAAGGAATCAGTACTGCACAATGTATTTTATAATTAATTTAGCAATACTAAGTTAAGAACGTTTAATAAATACCAGTGACCCCATGGGCTTGTCATAAACAAAATTATATACAAAAACTAACACTTATCTTGATAATTTTACGGCTTTAGATTAATCCCTTAATTGCCTACTAAAAGTTACGCAATTCGCATCCCAATGCCACCGTTTTCCAGGTAAGCGTGCCTATGCGATGTATTGGAGAGAGGGAAAAAAGAATAAATAAGCAATTCCTCTGAAATAAGTAAATCTTTCGAACACTGTCAAGTCCCTTTTATTACATTCCATTGCCTTCGGAATGATTCTATGAATAACAGTGTACTGAAAAAAATCGTACTTCGGAAAGACGTATATATACGTCCAGGGGAAATAACGCTTTTGCTAAGCAAGGCATTTATATATGCCCTTAAGAGGTTTAAGTTTAATTGTAGCTTTAGCATCAAAGTATAATTAAATTCATTGTTATTGCATGGAGGGGGGCACGGTGAAAATTATGATTGAATATTGGGTCGCAAATATTGGAAGTTTGAGAAGCGCAGATTTAACATCTTTTTCTTATTAACCCGCGGTAACTCGCACCTGTGTTTGCTACCGTCGTTATGGGGGTGTAAAGAACACCCCAAACTTTTAACACGTGTATTTAATTATGAAAATAAAATTAAGTCATTATGATACATATTTATAAAGTACAAAATGTTTTTTGTATTATACAAATAAAATTATTAAATTTATTGTATACAAATGAGACTAACATTAATTTAAACTAAACATACAAAATTTTCATTTTAAAACACATAATTTTATTTTTTTTCATAAACCAGTATATATATAAAACGTATATACCAGTAATAAATATACTTTATAATTAATGAGATAATGATAGTAGAAAGTATAGAAAAATAATATTTTAATCGTTTTCCAAACATTCAGAGCAGACTTATACAAATGCTCAACTTCTCGCGAGAGTTCTCAGCCCCAGATAAAACCTTTTTTGAAGTCATTACATTCAAATCGTTCAGAGAGGATGCATTAGGCCGAAGGGTTCACATCCAAAATGGCAGCTACAGAAAAAATCGTGGTTCTGCACATTCTTTTTAGAATCCTGGGAGGATTTTCTTGTTGCTGGGGTGTACAGAACACCCCACGCGAGTGATAGCGGGTTAACTACGGATCGTTCATGAACTATTTCTAAATGCCTTTTTTTCTTGGTATTTTGGTTTTTTGGACTTGGTGAAGTCTTTCCTGTTAATGGGAAGGGGTTAAAATAATAATAAAATTGTATGAAATAGAAAACAGGATATAATTAAGATAAAAAAAAAATGAATCTGTCATTTCATTCTCTTTTCAAACTTCCTATTTAAAATTATTTCCATGATAACCGGAAAGCCTATAGCATTTCATTATAAAATTCATATCACTAGATTTCACAAATAGAAAGTTGGATAAACTTAACAATAACTTTTCTTTACAAAATTCTCTTAATATTAGCCTCTTGCTCCAAATCACTAATTTAGGAAATCGACGAATAATAGAAACGTGAAAATAATCTTGAAAAATTGAGCCGACTGCCTCCGGTACTGTAACAACATGTTTGCTATGTTATTGAATTGGAAAGAAAGCTTCTACATAGGATGGCACTGCTTCAAACTAAGCAAAAGCGTGTGATGTTTGATCGTGTTGCTTCTTGTTATATCTGAAGATTTTCAAAATCGAATGTAAATTAAGTTTTCGTTTTCAGATTTTCAGCATTGCTCTCGGCAAGTTTCCGTCTTAGATTAACAACATTTTTGGGTTGTTTCTTAGAGTTTTCACGAAATGGAGCGAATTTAAAAAGAGGTTGGATTTTAATAGATTTAGGTATTATTTAACAGAATATGGATACAGGGTTGCTTTTCTAAGAGCTTTTTCTTATTGAAATTTAACTGTCTTCATATAAAACACACACACACATGTAACCATTTTTTTGAGAAAAGTTGTAATAATTATCATATAAAGGTTAAAAACACTACTTAAACTAAAAACACTATCTAAATGAAAAATGAAAAAGTGTAATGGCACTTTTCTTGTTGGACATGATATAATAAATTGGATTACGGAAAACAATATAAGATGTACACAGATACATAATGATGGACATTAATATGACATAGACAAATATATATATATATATATATATATAAATATATATAACTCAATCACAACTCAATAATCAACTAAAAAACCGAAATTATATGAATCTTATAGCATTAAATCCAATTTCAAAATATCAATGGCGAATATAGAAGATAAAATTCCAATGTTTTCAAAAAAAATTAAAAAATTAAAAAATACCCAAGTGCAACCTGGGGACTTGGGACCGATAGGGGGGTTAAACTAGTTTGATGGAAACCAACCTTCCTTCTTTTGGGCAATTTGGTAAGTTAATGGAAAATACCCTTTTTTTCAAAAGTTTAAAAATTAATTAAAAAAAAAATTAAACCATTGAACTTAAAAAAATAAACTATTCGCCATCGCTTTCCCTGAAAAAAATTTTTATAACATTAAAATTTTAAAAAATTCTAAAACAATTAATTTACTTAAAAGGGAAACCCATCGAACACCAAAGATGACGCACCCATTTTTAAAATATTTTTTAAGGTAAAAAAATTTGCCCAAAATCAGAAAGTTAAAATTTAAAAACCCGGTATATTCACAAATGAATAGCGTAAATCTTTAAAAATTCACCAAAGAGCATCCTATCAATAATTGATTCAAAAATTTTTTGAAAAATTTTTTTTTCTCATATTTAATACAACAATTACCACTCCTATATTTTGCTCATAACTCCCACTAATCAAAAAGAGAGAAAAATGAAAATTCTAGGTTTTCAATTTTACAAGTTCCCCACAATTTCCAAACCTGAGTAATTTATTAATTATATTTCTGTTTTTTAATAATTTACATGAAAAAAATTTTAAAATTTTAAATCAAAATTTTGATTGCAAAGCAAAGAGTCAAAGGTTTAAAAAATAAATGTGTTATTTATTTTAAATATTCTATATTAATTCTTTGTATCAAATTTCTGACAAGTGAAAGAAAAGAAAGCTAATTCTTTTATTATTATGAATTTGTAATAAAAACGCCGTTCAATGCAGTTATTAAATCAATTAAAAATAAAATCGCACTAATAAAACTTAATTCAATACAAAATTAAATTACATTCATAATTATAAATTATTTTATAATTATTGGAAACATTATAAATATATAAAAAATCAAAATAACAAAATTATTTATTTTAATTTGCGGAAAAAAGAAACAGAAAATATTTCCAGATAAAAATTAACTTGAAGAAATAGTTTAATAAATTATTCCTAGAATATTAATGAAATAAATGTGTAAGTAGACTTTAAACAAACCACAAAGACTAAATAGCTCCATTTAAAAAAAAATAATCTGGATATCTAATATGACACGAATAAAACGAAAAAAAAAAATCTTTTTTCACTGAAGCAATATTTTACATAAAAAAATATCATTCTTTCCTGTAGGAAGAGGGAGATTGCTTGTTAATGCCTAAGAGCTCGTATTTTAGAGCATTAATTCAGATAAACTCAACTCTCCACCCCATCCTCGCATCAGAAATTTTAAAGGAAAAAAAAGAAAAGTTTCTTCCTACAGTACAGTTCTTAGGGCACTCGAATTTTAACTCAAAATCTCATATTTTTTTACTAAAAAACCATTTTACGGAAAAACACTGATTTCTGAGCATTTTATAATCTACAAATATTTTTTCATATATAATATATATTTCTATATGGATTAGCATATGTCTTGAATAATTAGATGATGATTTCTATCAAAATTAAAAAAAGGGAAAAATTTTTTTTAAAAATGAAGAAACCCAAAATATTTTTACTGGAAAAAAAGTTTCGAATATTCCCAATTAATTAAAAGGGGGTTTAACCCCGTTTTTAATGACATGTAGTGTTTAACATTAAAAACAGTGGCAATATATAATGCTGTTGTGTTTGAGAACTAACAAGGATAGGGCACGACTAAGGAAATTCATTTCGGGTCGAGATTTAGTGTAATAGTAGTACTCATTTAGGGTGTTCAATCCTCAATGTAACTCCGCCGAATGGCCAGTCAATTCCGTGAAAATAGCCTCTGAAATTCATGCTTAGCTTTTATACAATTAAGTTTTAATTTCCTTCACCGGCCCAGTGGCTCAGAACTCTCACTAAGAAAACTGCTGTGCATACCTTTTTTTCTTTTTTTTTGGTGCCAACATAATTTAATTTACTTGATGTTCCCCAAAAGAGGATTAATTTGAATTTTAATTCATTTTCAGTACAAATATTTTTTGAACAGTTCACCAGATATCAACTCCGTGAAGATATCCAAAACAGTCAGAACTGAACTGATTTATAGAAGCAATAAAGGCAGTTATTACCAAAACTGCTTAAGGGTTCATGGTAAGATTTACGAATTTTTTTTTTAATTTAAGGTTTTTAAATTTTTTTGTTTGCCTCCTATGTGTGTATACTATGTAAAACAGTTTTTTAAAAAAAAAAACCCTAAGTTCTTAAGGGAAAAAAAATTTAAAAAATTTGTGAAGTGATTTTAAATGCTACCCTCCTAGAAAATTTACGTACTGCAGGAAATTTGATTTCAAAAATCAAACTTTGTACAACAAAAGTTGGTAGGGTTTTAGATAGATTATTGATATTTGAAATATTTTTATGAATGCTTATTAAAAAATTCCTTAAAAATGTAAAAACGAGTTCAATTATTTTTTAAATCCCCTTTGATTCAAAAATGCTCCAATTTTTGTTAGTGTACCTTGGAAGGAAAAAAAAAACCAAAGAATTGGGCCCAAAAAAAAAAAAGCCTTAGCATTTTAAATGAAGACAAACAGTTACTTTATCTTCTGAGAAAATAAGTTTAAAGTTTTGATTTGTCATGGGAGGGAATAAAACAAACGAAAAAGCTATCAAAATTCTGAATTTTTAAGTTTACAACTTTAAAATTTTGTGGGTTATAGAGAAGATAAAAAAAAATAATTTAGGAAAAAATTTGATTTGTTTTTTTGCCCGTTTTTGGTAAATTAAATCGACGTGTCCCTTAAGATTGAAAGATGAATTTTTAAAAAATAAGGGATTTTAGAAAAATTTTTTTGGAATAATCTAGGAACAAAAATATGTAGATAATGAGAAGTTTGTAAATTAATGCAAGGGCAAATTTTTGCGTTATATTAAACATTTCAAACTTCGAACTTAATTATTAGCTTTCCGAAAATGGACATTTAAGATATTTATATCTAAGCTTTGACTAACTCCATGCTTTAAAATGTTGGCGAACAGAAGAGGCTTAATGTCTTTCACTTTCGGTAATGAGGGCTAAGTATGTGGCATTAGCCAACAGTTCACAACCGAAAATGTCGATAACACAGATTCGCTGTTATTAAGTTTGACAGCAAACTCTGAAAATTATACAATTACATTATATAAACTAAGCAAAGTAGTTTTTGTTTTAAAGAAAACATTATAGATTAAAATCAAGTGTTCACCATTATTAACATATAACACAAAGGTCAAACCATTTTTATTATATATATATATATTATCTGAAAATAATAGAATTATTAAAAATAATATTTTATTAAAATATTTCAAGTTCCGACAGTTAGTAATATTGAAAAAATATATTTATATTTCAAATAGCATTGGAAGACAAAAATTGCCTTGCCAAGCATTTTTTTATCATTTTGTTTAAAAATATATCCCATTTTTAAAATATATTTTTAGTTGGACTATCAACTGATTAAAATACAAAAAAAAACTATTTCATGGGCCAGTAGAAATTGTTGCAGTTATTTGCAATGACATGTATTACATGATAATGATATATTTGCTTCGTGTGGTACCTTTTGGAATGATTGTCTTTAAACAGCTCGGGACCAGTGGACAAGAGAGAGGTCCACTACATGTTGACTAGGCTTAGGACACCCTCGACAGACCAAAAGTAAGAAAGACCGTGACATCATATCACACAAACACATATCGTCAACTGTCTCATTGTCCTTCATCCATATACAGGTGGCAACTCCACTACTGTCTTCTGAGTCTGCCTGTACCACCGCAAAGCGCCTGGTTGAAAAACAGTTGCTATCGCCGTTCCCATTACTTGTACTATCATTGACACTCACTCACCATCACCTCCATTTCGAGTGGTGTTAAGCTGAAAGAGAATTGGATTGCTACCAAATAATAAAGGGAATTTTTTATATCAAAAAAGTTTTTCAATCTATATTGGTTTGTCTTAGGTTATTTTTATTTGGTGAAAATAAATTGGTTTTTCAGGCTAGTTTTACCAATCTTTACCCCAACAGATTTGGGTCGAGTGGGGTGAAGAGAGGGTTTCCCCAAGGTGGAAGGTCATTACTTTGATATTGAAATACTTGAGATAATAAATTAGAAAATTTAAAAATGTGTTAACAATTTAAACGCTTTGTTATACTGATTCAAACTTTCCCATTTTTTCCAAAAAAACGTATAAAATTTCCCGTTTTAAAAATGATCCTTTTGTTTTTAGATTATTTAGACCAATGTATGATCTTGGAAATTTTTATGCATACCTTTTCTTTTTTAAATCTTTTTTTTTTTTTTATTTTTTTGGGGGTTAAAATTTTCCCCCTTTTTTAAACAAAATTAAAAGTTTTTAATTTTTTGGGAAAAAATTTTTTTGTATTTTTTAAAAATTTAAATTAAAAATAATTTTTTAAAATAAAAATTTTTAATATTTTTTTTAAATTAAATCTATAATTAATATATATATATATAGAAGAATTAATAAAACTTCAAATTTAACACAGCATCTATTATTTTTATAGAGAAATGCTAATATTATATTACTTTTTGTAACATAATTAAAAACTCCTTCAAAGAATAATATAAACGGCAGTGTGTGTTTTTTTACCATTTTAGTCCTTCCTGACAGAGCAATTTGTTTTTCACAAATTAATTCAGTAAATGTATTTAGGCATTTTCTTCCTTTGATGAAATTTTGAATATTTTGGCGATTGAAGGTTTTCCGCAATTGTTGAATTCAGGACCCTAGGTTGAGTGTGGGTGATGCAGAAAAACTTCAATTTCAATCGTACTTCAAAGAAACATTCCAAATATCAACAAAAACTCAACTGCAAAAAAAAAAATGATTTGGTATCGTGTTCCATTTTCCGCATATCTGACTTTGCCAAAATTTGAAATTAACTTTTCGTTTTTGGATCAAGATAACTGCTTTAGGCGGAATGTCAATCAAGTAACAAGCGTTCCCTTTTTCAAATGTACCCCGTTTTTTACATAAAAAATTTTAAAATTTTTGGGGAAATTTTGAAAAGTGTAGAATTACAGATCATTTTGGTTATCATGAAGTATTAAGTAAAATGTTTTTTCTTTTAAAAAATTGATTTAAAACTAAAACACTGTTATATAAATTTAATTTTTTTTTTTTGGGAAATTTTAATTATTAAGAATTTCATAAAGCAATGCGTTGTGGCTTGATCATCTTCATTGTTTTAAGTGAGTGATCTTCGAACTATAGCCCTCTAGGGTGGGGGCGTTCCCCTATTTGGGGGTAAGCATTTTAAAAAAAGCCAAAATAAAAGATTATTTTAAAAAATATATTGTTTTTCTTGAAAGAAACAAAGCAAAATACCTTCTAACACAATAAAAAATGAAACGCACTTGACGTGGTTATTGGAAACTGTTCCAATTTACAAATACGAAAGTAGAAGTAACATAATAATTATCCTAATACTTAAAAATTACTTAAAATATCTATATATATGTATGTATATTATGAAAACTTAACAAATACAAAATTTAAGACTTATTCTCATAATTTGTATGGTTTATAATTAACGCGTTCACTGCCTTGTATGTCGGCGCTGCTGTGAGATGACAATCGACTGTGATAAGTTACATGCTTTATATATATTTTTAGTGCGGCTTTGGAGATAGAACAAAGAGGTTTTGGAGGCATGTTAATGAAGCAATACTTTTATATTCCATGTGCTTGGATTTTAATTATTGTTTTAAAAATTTCTTACATCCGTTTTTTGGGGTGGTATTTAAATAAGATTCATTCCCCCCCAGTAATGCCTTTTTCCCCGGGGCCCAGAAAAAAAAAAAAAAACAACCAAATATTTCAGGAATGGGCACTGTCAGGTTGTTTTATGTTTGCCAAAAAGGCGATAACATTATAATATGGGTTATTTAAAGGGTTTTGGGAAAACAAGCTTTGGTTTTTGGCAGGCCAAATCCCTTAAAAACATGAGGTGGGCGCGAGACTTTGAAAATAAAAAAATTTAAAAAATAAATGTTTTCTGGGAAAGAATTAAAACAAAAAATTTCCCCCCAAATAATAAAATGCATTTTTCTCTATATAATTTATGGGAATTAAGTCATCTCCAAAATAAAACCTTGAATACCAATTTGCTATCTTTTTATCCTAAAAAAATAAAAAAATTTTTTTTTTGCTGTAATCCCATATAGAATTTTTATTGCTTTCTTTTTTAAAAAACATACACTCTTTAAAAAAAAAAATCCCAACCGAATAAAAAATTTGGGAAAATAAAAAATTTATCACTAGATTATTTTTGAAATCTCCATTTTTAACCCAAAGTTTTCGACAACTGTTTTACCTTCTAAGTTATTGGTTCAGAGAAAC
>BMAV01026564.1:0-12484 GCA_019973955.1 Trichonephila inaurata madagascariensis | reverse complement strand
AAATGATGCAAATGGCTCAATTACGCTGTTATTACCATATAAAACCCAGCTTCTAACGCGCGCTTTTAACACAAAAAATAAGATCGAAATTTACGACGCCTGGTGTAAAATGATAGCTTCAAAAACAGAAAAAAAAAAGAGTTGAGCATAAAAAAAAAAACAAGTAGTATTACATAGAACGAAACACTGTTTATTTAAATAAAACAATTTGCCTAATGAATGTAAAGAGTTGTAATTGTAGAGTATATACTAGTTTTTCAATATCTTGGTATTATACCTCCAATAAATGACTTCAAATACATAATAGAATCGTATTGTACTTATCAGGTTTCTTCGTAAAAATGGGGGTGCGCGTTATACGGTGAATATACCTAAAAATTAAAAATGCAGCTTAAAAGTATAGGTGTGTGTTATACAATGATGCGCGTTATACGGCGGATTTTACGGCAGTTAAGAAGTTTGCCAAAGCTACGGCAACGGATAGTGCGTACTATATATATATAATCGCAGCTAACTAAAAATAACTAATAACGATACCTTGTTTTAAAGCTAAAATGGAAGGATAGTAGCTTGGCGAATTTATCACTCAGATTGGCGACAAAAAGCCTACAAAAACTCGAGGTATGCTAAAAAAGAATCATATCTAAAAATTTTGATTCCTAAACGTTATTAGTACACTTGCTGCAAAAGAAGATTCGAAATAATCTTCTTTTTTTCTTTCTTTCAGCTTTGGCCGTCTACGGTGAGAATGTACACTCTTCAGAAGTTCATCTACTCTCGAAAAGATCTTTCGATTGTCATCCTGGTTATTTTGTGTGCAACAGCTCTAAGATATGCGTCGAGCAACGTTTCATTTGCGATGACTACAGAGATTGCGAAGACGGTTCAGATGAATGGAATTGCAGTAAGTATTGTTTTATTCTTGATTTCAGTGAATATTCAGACATATAACTTCGTCACTATACACGTATATTTCATCATGAATTCACAGTCAAATATAGATATCAAGAAAAGGCGAAACATTTTGGACTTATTATGTGATCTGGGATGCAAAAAGCGTTTTAAAATGATCTTATTTTATATTAATTATATGATAATTTACATTTATTCACAGTACTTCTTAAAGAATGCAATACTATCTATATTTTAATCTTATTCATAATAATGTTTTCCTCCTACGAAATAAGAATACAGGTGGATTTACAAATAAAATTCCACTTTCAAAATGCAGTAAAAAAGAACCAATGATTAGAATGACTTCAAAATAGAACTGAATATATTTCAAAAGCGGGGAAACGGTTCGGCATAAGAAAACAATTCTAAAGTTTATCAATAGATGGTGTTGAAAGCTGATAAATAAAATTGCATTCGGCTGCAAGTGACCTTTTTTAATCGAATTACAACGGCATAAGCGTGGGTTCTACATTAAACCAACTATACTGTTCAATGTGCATTATTGTTTTGGTTTCTTGATGGGAAAAAATGAATTTTAAGTGATTTAAAAGTTGTGGCAGCGTTAATGTAAAATCCAACCATCACAGCAAGAACCTACCAAATTGTATTTTGATTGATCTTGGGTCGAAAACCGCATTAAAAATAACAATGGCGAAGCCTGTTCGCTTTTGCAAGACTTACGCATGAAATGTTTTTGTTGCTGCTTCTAATCCCTATTAGGCTATGTAAGTCTAGACCAACTCCGTCAGTTCGTATACTTTCAAAATACTGGAAAAAACAGAAATGATAAAAGGGGGAAATTGTACAGCTTCTGGGGGTTGAAAGACCTAGAACACCGGTGGTAGAAGTTTGAATTTTCTCCAAAAGATTCGTCTACTTGCTTTAGCAATTCAAATTGGAATGGCCTTCAAGCTTAGTGTGACTTTACTAGTAGCTAGGCTACCAATAAGGTACTTCCCCCATCCCACCCAGTGTCACCCTATCGCTACGTTGAGGCAGCTTAGCAGGACGAGACATGTTCAGAATGCGTTCCGCCGTTTTCCACCAAACGCTGAAACCGATAAACAACAATCACTTCAGAGGAGTCAAGCGGTGAATGTGTTACATATCCCATGTCTTCATTTCGCTTGATTTGCAATCAACCACTGAACACACTCTTTTTAAGATAATCCCATAGCCAGAAGTCAGTATGATTGAGATTTAGTTATCTTGAAGGCCAGGCTTTTAGAAAATGAAGGGTGACATTTAGTCCTTTCCTAAATGTGTTGCATCCCTGGATTTGCAATGGGTGGAGGAGCACTATTTTGTAACTGCACCAACTATTGATAAAATTTGGAAATTTTTCCTTGTGTCATACCGTTTTCCCATTCATTAAGATTATTCAGTTCAAAATTGAAGTCTTTCTGACCAGTGGTTTTTTTACAACATTTTGTAAAAGAAACTTTCATTATAATCACCCAGCCTATTTGGGCATTTTTATGTTAGGTTTAGTTGGAACTAAAAGGTGGTTATGCTTCTGTTATCTTTGAGTGAGCATAATGCTACCGTATTTGGTTAATGTGATGTACATGTATTGTACTTGAGAAGTTCAAATACTGTAAATTAATAGCCGTAAATAGTACTTCTGTCGACAAAATGTTATAAATTAAACATTTGTTAATCATGTTTAGAGCAATGTAATGGAAGATGCTCATTATGCATACGTTTATGCACTTGCAAATTTCCAAACTCGATGAACAATGTGTTCAACAGATGATTTTAAGTTGTCAAATGCTAAGTTTTGCACCTGAAATGTAACGGAGATTTTCAAGTGGGGCAATGTCATAACACCTCTCCATTAAACCACATTAAGGGACCTAATAACCAAAAATTGAATTGACTTAAATCCCAAGTTTTAATTTCAAGAAACGATAGGGATTTTTACTGTTTATAGCTTACTGTAAACTTTGGGCTACCTATAAATGAACCCCACCTTCAAGATCCTTAGTTTATAAGGGGTGTGAAAGATTTCTGATGATAGAAGAAGTAATGCCAAAAACAAAATCTTGTCATTTTAAGACGGTTCTTAAACTTACGGTCACCACGGCTCCCTTTTACATCCCTCTCTAACTCCCAACACCTGGCTGAGTGATTTAGAGGTTTCTCAATAGTCGTAAGACTGCCTCTACTATTCATAAAGACTTTTGTAACACTTATTTTTTCCTTTAAAAAAAGTAAACATCTAATTATATGTGTATAGTAGCTGGTATACCTGTTCATCGCACGGGCTAATTGAAAAATTAAACAATACAGATTGAAGGATAAAAAAGTTCTTAATGAGTTGATTTTAAGTGAATTTTTTTTGTGTGTAAATCAAACAAGAAAAAAAGGTTTTTGCATATCTCCTCTCAATAAAAACCCTATTTGTTAAAATTCAAGTCTGTAGATATAATGGCTGATTTACTTTATTTACAACGCCCCGTAACGTAACTCTCTTGTCGGTCAATTTTTGAAAACACCTTCTTTCGACTCAGGAAAAGTAACACATTGTTACAAATTTTGTGTAATAAACCCTTAAAATAGTGTAAATAATTTATACTTGCATATATAATAAGTTAATATTATTTTCTGTCTTATTTATTTTGTTAAAAATGTAATATTCGCAAACAACGCCGTTCCCTTTACATTATAATGGCGATTCAATGGCAACATAGTGATATGTTGGCGATAGAGTCAAGTTGGCATCAATTTTGACAACACTGTTGGCAACTTGGCGATTGATTAACTGTGCAGAAGTTGATATGCTGTAACGCCCCTGGTAGGGATCTGCAACAAAGATGATTCACAAAACCTTTCTCAACAAAAATATACATATACATGCTAATTTTCAAAGTAATCGTTTGAACTATGTTGGAGTGATACAGTTTAATATATACAAACATCCATTTATATATATATATATATATATATATATATATATATATATATATATATATTCGCGCCTGTTTTTGGTACCGTGGTTACTCGCGGGGTGTAGAGAACACCCCAAACACTCTTAACACTTGTATTTAAATATGAAAACAATTCTAAGTCAATTATAATACATGTTTATAAAGTACAAGATGCTTTTTGTATTATACAAATAAAATTATTAGATTTATTGCATACAAATGAGACTGACATTAATTTAAACTAAACAGACACAATTTTCACCTTAAAATGTATAATTTTATATTTTTTTCATAAATTACAAGTAAAACGTATATACCAGTAATAAACATACTTTATAACTAATGATAAGGATAGTAGAAAGTAGAAAAATAATCTTTTAATCATTTTCCAAACATTCAGAGCTGACTGTATCCATATGCTCAACTGCTCGCAGGGAGTTCTCAGCACCCCAGATAAACTTTTGAAGGTCTTTTCGTTCCAATTGTCCGAGTAACAGTGATTGCATCAGGCCTGAAAGTTCAATGACCTAAAATGTGCTTCTAGAGAAAAAAGTCTTGGTTCTGCGCATTTTTTTTTGGGAATATTAGGAGGTTAGGGTGTACAGAACACCCCGCGCGAATGATCGCGGGTTAACCCTAGAATGCTATCCATTCATCTAGCAGACTACGACTATAACAAATAACCTTGTCCCCTCCCCCCCCCAAAAGAAACAAGAAATATGTGTGACTCAGTACCTTCATATGATCTTGGCTACTACAGATAAGGAATATTTTCGCGCAAGTATTATTTTTAAAACAATGTCAGACTGAGAGACGAATGGGTAGCAGTAATGTTTGGAATTAAGAATCTGTCTTAGTTTTTTTTTCCCCTGCGTTTTCGAGTTGATCTCGAAACGTTTTCGCGAAGAAATCTTTTGGGGTAAGCCTGAGGCTATCTGAGAATTATTAAAAGATTTAAGTGAAGATGAAAGTTTTATTTCTGAGGATGAATCGGAAAATGAAGATTTTTATTGAAGTCCAAAATATCGAATTTACAGATAACATGATAAATATAAGTTTAATTGATTGCATATGTTATATACGTACATAATATGGCTCGCAGATCAGGAAAAGCATTATTTGGAAGAAAGTTTGCGATAAAGCTCAGTGAAGATCTCCTTGTGGCATGGTTGAAGAAACTTATAAATATATCAACTTTACCCCGATAAACAAGGACAATTATCTGTGAACTTTTGAAATTGGAGCGGGACATTAAAACACCTAAACAATTGGAAACTAAAAACAGGGAAATTTGTGCTATTTGCCGATGTAAGTTGCGTAGAATGACACACAAATTTTGTTTATCATGTTCTAGAGTAATGTGTGGTGAGAATCATGATAAATTGTGTAAGGATTACTTCTAAAACAAATAAATTTTACTTTCTTGCTTATGTAAAGATTGGATGTCATGAAATAATCTGTAGGTAGTATAATTTTTATGTTATTAACTTTTAAATTGAGTTCTAAGCTTGCAAAAACTCATGCGTATAGGAGACGAATGGGTAGCATTCCCGTAAGTTTTTCAAAGGGTAGCATTTTAGGGTTAAAAAGGCGCTGTGGACCACAGTTTAAGGTATGCGACTACGTTCGGAACCGTGATTTTAAAGAGGTACATAAATGGATAATTTTCATGATATTTAGTGTCACTTAGATTAGAAAACATGTATAAAATTGTTTTAAGGACATTTTGCTTAAAGAAAGTTATTTAAATACAATATTTCGGCTAAACATTAACTTAGAATAACCTTTTTTCAAAATGTCCTCCTTTCGTGAAAAATGCTTCTATTATAATAGTATTCTGCCTGTGTATAGCTCAGATCTATGTACAGAGGCTCAACTAAGTTTTTTTTGAAAAATTTACATTATTTTTAGAGTTACAACCATTTGAAATTATTATCGGCATTTTTTTCTTAAAATGTGTCCCCTCTGTTGTCGTAAAACACGGATAAACCCACTTCTAAGTTATATATTTCAAAAATTTTAGTTGGCCCTCTGTACAGAGGTCTGAGCTATATACAAGCAAAACATTATTATAATAGTAGCATTTTTCACAAAAGGAGAACATTTTGAAAAGAGGTTATTCTTATTTAATTTTTAGCCGCAATATTGTACTTAAATAAATTTTTATTTTAATAATATTCTTAAAACAGTTTTATATACATTTTCTAATCTAAGTGATACTAAATATCATAAATATTATCCATTTATACGCTTTTGCAAAATCACGGTTTTTTTTTCGAACGTAGTCGGATACCATAAGAATCGCTACTTTAAGAGAAGATTAGATGACGTGACTCGTATAGTCTCAATGCATTGCATGTGACTAATAGTGAGCACATTGAAATTGGGAAATAAAACATTGTAAAAAATCCTTTTATGTATTCTTTTTAGAACACAAGTAACTGTAAGTCAGCATTTCTGAAATTTTGGGGCACGTCACTTCTAGGGGAGGGGCGTGACAACCCTATGTGGAAGGTACAAACATTTCAAAAAGTTTAAAATAAAATATTATTTTTAAAAATTATTAAATTACTGAAAGGAAGCAAAACAAAAAACATTCTGACATAGTGAAAAATACAAATTTATTATAATAAAATAGAAATGTATCAGTACTGATGAATGTATTTGATAATTAATTTATCAATACTACGTTACGAACAAGTTAAATAATTACTAGTGACTACCATAAGTGTGTCATATACAACTTTAAATTTTAAATCTAATACTCGTCTTGACAATTTGTACGGTTTATAATTAAAGTCGTATTGTAGCTTTAGCGTCAAAGTTCATTATTGAATAGAATACATAATTATTATTCAGAGGGGGGAGCGATGAAAGTTATGTTTAAAAACTGGGTTACAAATCTTGAAAGTGTGAAAAGCACTGCCGTAAATTAATATCTTCGGTAATTTATCTGTCATTAAAATTTGAATGTATGGTGATACATTATGGACACTTGGGGAACTATAAAATACACATTTTCAAAAGAGGGTTGATTCAATATTTCTTTTTTTATTATTATTATTTAATACACCTAAGTGAAAGATTTTATTGTTATGCGAAATGCAATTGTGTATGATAACAGTAAAGGAATAGAAATATTTTGAAACAAAAATATCTATAAATAATACAGTTACATTATTGCAAATCTAATAATTTATAATTTTTTTAAAGACAAATTTTAATCTAATTAATTGTGTTGAATGATAACTCGTTAACAAACTAGAAAGTTTAATGAATAAACCCCCGTATATTGTATAATAAGGAATGAGTTCCTGAAATGTACGAAATTTTATAAGTTGCGAAATGGGATACAGTGAGCTCAAAAAAGTACATTGCAAATTGAATAATTCAACTACATTAAAATAGAAAGAAAAGAAACATTTCATTTTTCATAAAACTTTCTTTTTCATAAAAGCTAAGACGTTCTAAATTTTTATGAATTTGCAAAATATTACCAATAAAAATTTGAAATGATATTAACTGATTTTTAATGTACTTCATAAGAAAAGTTATTAATTTTCCTTACTAACTTTGCTGTCACAGAGCAGTCATGTATAAAATATTGTTTTCTTTTTAAATTTCCTTCTTACGGTATTTTACACTATAAAATAATCACACATATTATTCATATGCAACTGAAAAATTAAAATAGATGCACTCTATTTACTCGCATCTAAGCCACCATCGATTCTAAGTCACCTCCCGAATTCTCAAAATGTTTTTGTGAAAAATTGTTTTCACCGATACTAAGCCGCAACCTCAATTTAATACTCATTTAAAAAAAAATTAAAAAATTGCTTAAGTAGTCCATTTATATCAGATACTTTAGAAATTTTAAAAAATAAATGAGAAATAATAAGAAGTTAATAATTAATTTATTTGACCAATATTAAAAACTATCAAAAGCATGCATGTGCGGCGGTATTCACCAAAGACCCATTTCCCTTCGGGAACGAGTGACGTTTCAACGGTCAAGTATTTTCTCGTGGGAAAGTATCCCAGGGTGGATACCCCGGCGTTGATGTCCTAAGGGAAGTCAACCTCTGATCTCCCTTGATCTAGCCGACAGTAAGATGCCGACACAGTTCCCACGCCAGCCGCCGGTTTCAAAGTACACCACGCAAAAAGGACTTGGACCAATAGAAGAATAGTTTCACCAAATACGTCCAAATAGAAGTGACTATACATCACGTGTCACTTTCGTGGGCGGGACGTATTTCACCTAAAAAGAGACTCTGGAATCGTGAGAACAGACAGAGAGCGACACCAATGTAGAGACATGATTTAACTCCAACAGTTTCTCCAATTCCAATAGCTTCACCAGCATCTGCGCCCCGGTATTTCCAATAGACTTACCAGCATCTGTTCCACCAGCACTTTTCCAGCTTGTTTCAACACCGCCTTCATCAGGAGCTAATATTACTGCCTGTAATAAAACATTATCGTCCCGGCATACCGCCGCGGCACTTGAACATATCATTATTCTAATCGTCAGTATACTATTTCTGAAAGGATTCGTCATTCTCATTGTTACAATTGACTTCAGAATGGGTACCGGCGCGTCACCATTTTCCCACACGATGTCGTCTTCCACGCTATCCAATGCATTGGTTATGTCACATTTTTTTATAATAGAATGTATTGTAGAAGAATGTAAAAGAATTATTTATATAAGATAGCTGAATATTTATTAGCAAAAATTATATCAGTTTGCTTACGTCATCTACACTGCTGTGTATCCGTTTATTTCTGCATATCAAATTGCCTCCCTTTTCATACTTGCATCGTAGTGAACTAGTTTTGATACTATTACCGATGTCTCTGATGCTTCGCTGATTAAAAAGAAGCGTATACAAAAATATTTCCTAAATACGATCAGACAACGAAATTGAGGATAGACTGAATTACTAGAGATAAATTGCAGAATGAGAGATAAGTCAACGATGCAAGTGGCCAGAATGGACGATTACAATTTTCTTTTTTAAAAGGGCGGAAACTCAATTTACCCATCCAACAAAGGTTTTGGCTTCGATTCGAAGCCGAACCAGGTTTTCAGTAGCCTTAACAGTGGAAAAGTGGTGCAACTTAGATTCGAGTAAATACGGTCGTTGGAATTTCGTAAAAGCTTTCAAATATTTTAAAATTTTCTTTTTTATGATGAAATATTTTTCATTAAATTTAATTATTTATTTAACAGACGTAATAGTATATTAAATACACACCCACAGTCAACTTTTCAGTTAGTATTTTTAAATTTCAATAGTTTGTGCTTAAAAAAAAGACACTTATATACAGATATTTCTTTCATTTCTATACTCTAGACAAGTATTCATATTTCGACTTAAAATAATTATAATTAATCTTAGAATATGCAATCATTATGTATTATATTTCACTTGCAGAATTTTTATAAGACTTAGTTTTGCTATAATTTCAAGGAATATTTCTTCTCTTTTTAGCTGATAAAAACAAGGATGAGTATTACAACTCATTATTTCAAAAGAGACCAGACGAAGATAGAGAAAAAATGAAATTCAAGCAATGCAGTAAGTATAACTAAAAACTTGCTAGCATATTTTGTAGTCTTTAGTTTACTAAATGCTTTTATTTTTCTGAGCCAAATGCATTTGGCATAATTTATTACGGAAGCAGTAATTTGAGGAACTGCAAAAATTCGAAATAAGTATACATAAATGTATGATTTTGTAGATTTGATAGAAAAAAGTAGAAACTAAGCAAAAATTGTTATAAAAATATGAGGAGCATTTAAAAGTTTTACTATTTCTAATTCCAAAAGAATAATTTCTTATTTTGATGAAAAAAAAAGTCATAAAATACGATAAGCACCAATCCATACAAGTGTCTGGGTTCATCTTCGCTATGTTAGTGACAAAAATCTAATAAACGCTTACTTGAAGGAAATGAAACTTGCAATCATTATTGAAAAACCCACGTGTGTTTTCCCTAAGGTATTATACTATCTCCTTATGGAACATTAAGCTTTCGCTCCCCTCTCCTAACTACCACACCACACCAATGGAAGTATGTTTGAGCTCTCTACAGATTTAACGTGTGTTTCTCCCTTACATGGCGGGTCTTCAAAGGTACTAGGCTCGAACTCATGACACGCCGGCCAAGAGTCCGTTACCTCAACCACTTGGCTACCGCGGTCGTATGACATTAACAACCATAGAAGTTGGGATCAGGGTTATCAGATTAGCGACTTTATCGCTCTTGGTGACAAATTTGGAAACAAGAATAAGATGTCGCCGAAGAATCATCGAGAAGTCTCTCGAATCAACCCTTAAAGGAATTTCCATCAAAGAAGAAACATTTGAGATTAGAGCTCAGTCGTGGGCGTTGACTGCAATAAGACCACGAGACTTTTTCAGTCCGAGTTTTTAATAGTGGAATTGTTTAGTGAGCCGTTTCTGGAACGTTGTATAGTTGGCTAATAACGAGTGCAATTTGCACTATAGTAAGTAATCTAGTATGGTATTTCTTTCTGTATATACGTCGACTGGGGTTTGTGTAGTCATTTTTTTTTGTCCTGACCATATATTAATAAATCTGTTACAAGTCAATAAATGGAGTAGTCAGCTGCTTTTTCCCAGAAACAATTTTTTTACATTATGTACAGAATATCTAAGGTTAAAATAAATAATTTTGGAATTTTTGTTTAAAATTGTGTATAAATCAGATTACAATGCAGTTTATATGCGTATTCTGAAGAGAAATTACTGATTTATGGTAAATCGGGTTATTTCAATTCTTTTTTTTCCTTAAAATTTATGAACTAGAAAAAAAATTGATGCTAGATTCCAGCAAAATATCACGAAAATAATAATGGCCAGCCACTAGGATTAAATATTAAAATCATTAGCTTTTTTGCAATTTTTACGAATTATAATATAGATATAAGTAGTGTTCTAAGAAATATTTACAAATATTAATATTTTGAATTATGTATATTTAAATACTTCTTAATGATTTTTAACGTTAAAATATTGTATTTTTAAAATAATTATTTATGTATGTGAAACTAAAGAAATTGATGCGCAAGGGGGGTTTCGGAGTAAATATCTTAATCTTTTCATGGGTACATTGGAAAGGTTACTTCCCATCTACATGATCTTACAAAATATACCTGTTGGAAGAGCAAAATCTATTAAAATATATTGGCCTTGATATTATAACGATGGGAAGATTAATTCCCGCTTTAGTTTTGTTCTGCACACAATCCAGCAATTATGACATTTGAGAATCGAAAAGAAAAACGATGGTACTAAAGAAGTTCTTTGTTCGAAGGCTGTCGGTGTAGACAACGATGTTATGGGAGGGGTTGATCGTTTCGATCAAAGAAAAGAATGGTACCAAATAAGAAAAAGATCTCTAAAATGATCGCATTATATCTTTTCTTTTCTTATTGACATTGTCATCATTAAATAGTTTCATACTGGGGAAAGTGAACAGAAGAAACAGAAGTTTAGGCATGTTAAGGTATCAGACTACGTTCGGAACCATGATCTAAAAAAAAGCGCATAAATGGATAATTTCCATGATATTTAGTGTCACTTAGAATAGAATACATGTATAAAATTGTTTTAAGGATATTTTGACAAAAAGAAATATTTAAATACACTATTTCGGCAAAAATTTAACTTAGAATAACCTTTTTTAAAAAAGCTTTCCTTTTGTGAAAAATGCTTCTATTATAATAATATTTTGCCTGCATATACCTCAGACCTCTGTACAAAGGCTCAACTATGATTTTTGAAACATTCACATTATTTTCAGTGTTACCACCAATTGAAAAATTTATCAGCGTTTTTTTCTTCAAATTTCTCCGCGTTGTTGTCGTAAAACATGGATAAACCCACTTCTAAGTTATATATTTCAAAAATTCTAGTTGAGCCTGTGTACAGAGGTCTGGTCTATATACAGGCGAAATATTATTTTAGAAGAAACATTTTTCACAAAAGGAGAATATTTTGAAAATGGGTCATTCTATGCTTCTTTTTTTGTCAAAATATTGTACTTAAATAATTTTTCATTGTAATATTATTTTAAAACAATTTTATATACATTTTCTAATCTAAGTGACACTAAACATCATAAATATTATCCATTTATACGCTTTTGCAAAATCACGGTTCCGAACGTAGTCGGATACCTTAACATTCTGTATACCCTTAGCTCATCAGTTAATAGGCGCATACTCCTCAAGAAAAAGGAAAGGACGTTCTGTTAGCTACCAAGCAAAGAAGTGTGTAATTCTGGATGATGTGTGCTTAGACAGTGCAGGAAATCCTATGCCAAAGATAGTTTCCAACTATAGAAGATGTAGGAAATGTAGCAAAACAAAAAAAAGAGGGCCCGCTGTATGTGTACAGAATGTATTCATGTATTCATGGCAAACAATCACTTATAAATTTAATTTTTTTTATGACGTTGAAGGTTTCTTTTGGAAGAGAGTATTCCTCCCAACCATAAATTTTAAATGTAAACATAAAATTTGGAAAAATAAAAAATATTTTTTTAAAGACAATTGCTTAATC
>BMAV01026563.1:0-10023 GCA_019973955.1 Trichonephila inaurata madagascariensis | reverse complement strand
TCTTTTAAATTGTGACTAAAGAATTGAACTGATTAAAAAAAATTTTAAACTATGCAATTTATTTTCAAAAGCTCAAAAGAATATTTTTTAAATTGTAATGAAAAGAATAGAAAAACTCTATTTCAAAGTTTTTGTCTTCTAAAAAATTGCTTTATTAATATTTATATTTTCTTGGAAATAAACAATTAATATACACTGGTGTGCAAAACTTAAGCAACAGGTGGGTTTATTGCCATAACTTCACGAAAAATCATCTGAGAGACATGAAATTCTGAAATTAAGGTAGAGTATTATGTACGAAAAGGATGACGAAAGATCGGCTCTAAAAAAGGAATAAAACGCATACGGTATGGAATCAAACAAAAGCAAGCTTTTTGAACGCATAGTATCGTGACTCATGATTGTCTATCCAACAGGAAGAACAACAAGCAGATGTTCCTTATTGGTATATGCCCTCCCCTTACTACAATGGTTGCTTTGCACCGTCTCCGCATACCAGAACCAGCTAGTGCAACATTTCTTGAGGTAGGAGTGCCCATTCCTCAATCAACATCTACTTGAGTTGTTGGTTGCTCCCCGGGATGATGTAAGGTGTGGCAATAGTCCCCCAAAGTATCCCACACATGTTCGATGGGATTTAAATCTGGGGAGAACGCTGGCCAATCCATTCGAGGGATATCTTCCTCCAGCAGCCCTCAACAGCAAGAGTGCGATGGGGCCCGTGCATTGTCATCCATAAAAATGAAGTCTGGGCTAATGGCACCTGGGAAAAAAATGCACATGGGGAAGAAGTCCCTCCTCACACTAGCGATCCCCGGTTACAAACCCTCTGTCGAAAATGTGAAGCTCAGTTCCACCGTTCAGCATATGCCAACCCAGACAAGAACTCCAGGACCACCGTAACGATTTTCTTTCCTTGATGTTACTGGGATAAAACCGGGTTCCGATCTCTCTCCAAATCAAAACGCGTTGAGAATCGCTTCTGGTACGAAAAAGACTCTCATCCGTAAAGAGGACACGACTTCATTGATCAGTTGTCCAGTTTTGTGCTCTCTGGCCCACTGAAACGGTGGCTTCGGTGGCCATCTTCAACGGGAGGCAGCGTTCAGGACGGCGGGCGAACAGGCCTCCTTTGTGAAGGCGTCTGACCACAGTAAACCGCTACATTTGTCGACCTGTTGCTGTACAGAGTTTCTGACAATGGCGCTTGCTGACTTCTGTCGAACTTTTTCGCCTGCAGGATGATAATTTGGTCATCTCCCTGCAGTTGTCGTCCCGGGTGGGCCCCACCAACCTTCTAACAGCTGTACCTGTGGTTTGGAACGCTTTCCAAGCCGGGGCGAAACATTTTGTTGATTCTGAACTCTGCAGCTACACTGGTGACAGTACGCCCCTCCTCCAGCTTTCCGGGTCATTCTTCCACGGTGAAGTCGTCCAGGTGATTTCTTCTAGCCATATTTCACTAACTGACTCACTGGCACTTGCAGAGAATATGATGAATTGCGTCTCTGTCCTTCATTTCATTCTACTGTTGAGCAGCGCGCGCCGACATCACGCGTTTTGCGTACGCTCACATCGCTTCTGACGTTTTGTTTCTGATATTTGCATACGCATGACGTTTTTACTGACTTACGTGTTCCCTCTACTGATCTCCAGACCTCCTTTTCTGCAATTTCATGGCTATCTGCTAAATTTTTACATTGTTGCTTAAGTTTTGCGCACCAGTGTATTTTCTCATAACATACTTATTTTTGCAAATTATGTATCCACCTTGTGATTAAATCAGGATTTTATTCCTTCAAAATAATAAAAATTGTTTGAAACTATAAAAGCTTTTGAATATTTATTGTTAAAGTAGTGCTATTTTCCACAAAAATAACTATGTGATGGGGAAAAAAAGCGATATCAAAGAGACAGGAAAATTTTAATCTTTGCCAACTGTACTGGTTAAAAAGTATGAGCTTCATCACTTCTGAAGTGATATTAGATAATCATTCCTAAATTTGATTAAACAAAAATTAAATAGACATTTTAAAAAGCTATGGGTTTTTTTATTAAAAACTTTTCTACGATGAATACAAGCGAAAGTTAAGTAATGCGAAAAAAATACAATTAAATATACATATACATCATATATATAAAAAATTGCAATTCAAAAAAATTATGAAATTCAAGAGAATTTCACGTCTTATATTTTACACTCTCACTCATTACTAAAACTCAAATTTATTTCAATATTCAAGGGCACTTGAGCTGATATGAATAACTGAAAAGTTATTACATCTCTTTTGTTGATACTATTAGAAAATTAAGACAGTTTGAAGTAAATAAATGCCACTTTTAGGAAGGGGGTGAATAGTAAATATTATAACTGAAAAATAGGTTTCTCAAAATTTTGAATAAATGTTTATTCCCAAGTTTTAAACTTTTTATCGAAAATTTTAAGCCTTCTTTTGCTAAAGCTAAAAATAATTTCAGGCAAAATAGAGATACTTTAAAATAATGGTATGCAAATACGAAAAAAATGGTAAAATACAAAGAAAAAACAATGAAATCACAATATAAATGATTTTTTAAGTATTTTTTTTTCTTAAGGTAAAATTTTTGGGAAACCCATTTGAAAAATATAAATGGATATTTATGATATTTAGTGCCACTTATATCAGAAAAAGTATATAAAAAATTTTTTTAAGAGTAATTTTCAAAAAAATTATTTGAAATTTTTGAAAAATGAACATAGAATAATTTTAAAATTTTTTTTTTAAAAATGTTTTTATAAATATTTTGCCTGATGAGCCCAGACAGAGGGCCCCAAATAGAATTTTTGAAATATGTAACTTAGAAGTGGGTTCCCCATGTTTTAAAAACAGAGGGGGGAAATTTAAGAAAAAAACGCCGATAATTATTTCAAATGGTTGTAACCTGAAAAAAATTTTGAATGTTTCAAAAAACATATTGAGTTCTGTACAGAGGTTTGAGCTATATACAAACAAAATATTATTATAATAGAAACTTTTTCACAAAAAGGAGAACATTTTGAAAAAAGGATATTCTAAGTTAATTTTTTGCCGAAATATTGTATTTAAATTTTTTTTCTGTGAAAATGTCCTTAAAGCAATTTTATACATGTATTCCAATCTGAAAAACACTAAATATCATTAAAATTATCCATTTATGCGCCTATTTAAAATCATGGTTCCGAACGTAGTTGGATACCTTAAAGAGAAACATTTCTTCGCGTAAAGTTGCCCATTTGTTTGCTGTGATTAGTGTTAATGTAAAACTTTTACTAATCTTATTTATGAACCTAAATGCTTCTCTAGTGAGCTCGTTTTGACTATATACAACAGCCTTTTCAGAAATTAGAACTAGAACAACAATTCTCGGTTAAAATACAGCGCAATACAACTAAAATATTTCGCAATCTATATTTCGAAAGATGAATTTCAAGTTATACAGGTTTCAAAGCGTATGATGCTTTTACATAACACTATCAACGTTATTGAAAGCACGTGTTTTCCTTTCATGTAATTTAGCTACATCACGTGGCAAAGAAGGTACAAAATCTTGGGCCTTATGTAAAAGACAAAGTTTTCGGATAACACGGATAACAAGGAAAAATGAAACACGTGCTGTCAATAACGTTGATAGTACTATGTAGCAGGAACTGAACTATCGCATTGATGAATGTCATGTTGTGTGAGGTTGGCACCTGTCTCTTGGGCACCTAGATATGCGGGAGGTAGGGAAGAAATACTCGACATGATCCAATTAATCTATTTATTGATCACACAATGAAAAGACACAAATCCAATTAATAATAGTAAGAGAATGTCTCGATGCTAACCGTGAAAGTGGAACAACGACAGTAAAACACGAACGATTAGGAGACTATCAAACTTAATCCTTACTTTATAAAGGATCTAACCTATCATCCGATTTAATTTAATATCAATTTAATCTCAGTGAACTATCGTCCCTTTAAAGCTTCCTCCTAATAAATCTCTTAATCACAATAATTCAAATACGATACCTTCAATAGCAGTCTCACCTGGTTTCTGGCTATTTCCTCTCCTACTCTCTATTCAAGCTAAAAAACTTCGACTATATATAGTAAGTTAATTTGAATTTCACCATTATTTTCTTTTGAAGGGTTGATGTGAATAACGCGAATTGATAGCCCAAAGATTTCCCGAGGGGATAAGTTGAAGGATAGAGGATTGATCCGTGACAATGTGACTAAGGGTTTACATAAAAAACACCCGTAAAATATGTAAATGAAATCTGAATTTAAAAATAATTAGACCTAAATTTATGGCCTTCAAAATACAAGACTTACTTTATTGTTGCAAGCAGAATGCCAAGCCTAGTCCATTTCAGTCATAGGGAAGACTAGTTTTTGCTATAGTGCGTGATTTGAAACCTTATTTACCTTATTCTATCGTAATAAGAAGAAAAACGTGAACTGTAAAAAGATCAGTCTCAAATATCACTGCCCCTGTAACAAAAGCAAAGTTTAGGAAGAACACTAGCCGTTTTTTATATACTTTTAGAACAGGAGAAATTAGGAAATAACAATTATATTTCCCCGGAAGAGGGAAAAAAGGTGTTATATGATGTTACGTGTTTTGTGACACTTCGGTTGATAAAATTTGATTCTATTTTTTACCCTTTTGAGCTGAAAGCCCCTTTTTTACTTTCCCAAATGACTTTTGCATACTTGGCACACAAAGTGCATGTGTTTGTGAATGTATGTGTTAATTATATCTCATTGTAATAAAAGAGGCACTATTAAAAAACATATTAATAGAGATTTAAGTAAGTTTTTTACAAAATCTGTTGTTAAATTACTTTTATAAGAAAATATATTTAAAAAATCTTTTGAAATTAAATTACAAAGCTAATTATGGAGATCTCAATTAATTATTTGAAAGACGAAATAATTTACTCGATGCGTATCTTTTGTATGTATATTTAATTAAATAGATATTAATGCGTACACTTTTGTATGTATATTTAATTAAATAGATATTAATGATATAATAAAAGTTTTCTTTTACGAAATTGTGATAATTACAGAACTCTCATTAAATTTTTCTTATAGAAAATTACACTAATTATAATGGTATTATGCTTAGGCAGATTAAAAGCTTAGGCACAAAGTGTAGTTAATATCAATTGTTTAATTGATATTTGCATTTATATGACAAACAATGTATCCGAAATATTGATTTTGATCTATATATTTATTTTGATTTATCTTTTATCTACCGTGATGATCTAATTACGTTTATTAAAAATAATTAGTTTATATTCACGGTTACTTTTTATCCTATTTGATTAAATCATGTTAAACGTAACGATAATTAACTTGCAATGGAATATTTGGATCAGTATTAAAGATCATAAATTAAATAAAAATATTTTTGATTGAAGGAATGTTTTTGATTTTAACATCGCTAAGACTCTATTATGAAAGAGTAATATTTTGTTCTATTTCTAATGGGCTTCGGATTGGTGTTTTACCGTTGCAGTCCTAGTACATCTCCCGGGAGCTGGTATCTCTTTTTAGTGCGGCACCCTGTAGGCGGATACCTATCACCACAGGTAATTTTGACGCCCAGTTTCCTCCACAGAGGGAGGCACCTGAGCTCTGACGATGCGAACCTGTACTAGGATTTAATTTTTCAGAGAGCACCCAAGCCAAACAGACACTCTGGGAATCTTTTACATGCCGTATAATCATACGACATGACCGCTGTTGATTTTCTGCATCGTGAAAATCTACCGACTGACCAGGGTCGAACCCGCAACCTAAGATGCAGAAGGCCAGCGACAAACCAACGAAACAGTAATATTCAAACATCAATATATAAAACCATCGTACTTAACTATTTACAGCATAACTGTTATTTAGTTAATATGAATTGTGATAAAATTAATAACATTAAAAAATATGAAAGATATTCTCTAGAATATAATCATTGTAATCAACTTCTTAAACATTACATTTGTAATAAGTTTAATGTTGGCTACATCTTAATTTATATTATTCATTTTACTTATTAATAAATAGTAGATTTCCCTGCTAGTTAACTTATTTTGTTATTTACTAAAACTTGTTACAGTTTATTAATTTAAATTTTTACACTCTCTCTTTCTAAAAGATTTATTCAAATTTTATTTTTTGCTTCATTTTTTATCTACGTATAATACGTCGTTGATTTCATTAAAATGCGTATTTATAAAGAATTATTTTCAGAAATGTATTTTTGAAAATTTTCATGAGTTTATTCGTCTGAAGTAAATAGATTATTTATTTTACATTCTTGATTTATTGGGATTTAAATATTTTACAAATTTTGTCATAGTACTAATTTTTTTTTACTTCCTTCTCTAAATTTTATTTTAGCCCAGTAATACAGACAAATATAAAAACGAGGGGTGCTTTAAGATTTAGTTTAATTCTGAAATCATTGCTCTAAGCTTTTGAGCTATTTGATAATGTATTATTTTGCTATATTTTTTTGCGAAGTATTTTTTTTTATTTTCTTCCACATTGTTTTGTTTTAAATAATATTTATAGTAATTTAATGTAATATATTAATTATATATATGTAATAATTCCCTCTAGTATCCTTTTTATTAACTCTTTGTACTAATATTTAAACAAACTTTAATTCTTTGGTTTAAAAAATAACACTGTAATCTTAATCGTAATCGGCTAGTCCGCAATCCCTGTCCCGCCCATTCTATCAATCAGAACAACTATTACGTAATAATCACGCACTTGCACTGCTGGTATAAAAGCAAAAATCTTGTGTAACTACATCTCTTTGTCTGCTTGCCTTCATCATGTAAGAATGTAAATAACTGCTGCTTGCTTGTCGCTGTCTGCTAATCTAGGTAATCGTCGAAAGTTTCTCTATTCAAAATGTACCGCAATTGTGTTTTAATATATTGATGTGTGCTTCATAATAAAGGAGGAAAAGTTATTCCGAGGGGATGTCTTTAATAAATCAGATGTGACAACAACCCAACACCGGCCAACGCTACTACAATACTTCACATATATATAGTTATAATAATTGAAGAACCCCTGAATTAATTGAACTGCTTTATTTATGCAAATAGCACAAAATGAATAACAAGAAACTCGTCAATCACTGCAAAATAGGAAATCAAAACTGCTACAGTTGCCTAGCAGAGAATGTGCTTGCCTTTTTCTGCAATGCAAGGATCATAGCAATGATCAGTGACGTAACGTACACCCCCGCACCGAGGTGGTGGGGCAGAATTTAGGGTGTCCAAAGCCTGAATGACGCAAAGTACGTATCCTTTGTATGATCAGGCTTAGGGCCCAAAATCTAACTTTTCAAGAGGGAGGGGAACTAATATTTTCCGTTACACCACTGGCAATTTGAATGAAAGTCCGAATCAATTTTGGTGACAGGTTGTGTCACTTTTGTACCATAATGGTTTTAAGCTCAGCATTTTACCTTGGTGCAGGTTGACAAGCTGAAATCTTTAGTTCAAGTTCGGTTTAAACATACTTGGTCGAGAATTTATTGTTATTGTTACTTATGCCACCTGATCAACGGTAGTATCAGATCAAGGTCCACGAAAATCATCGTGTCAAGTGGCTAGTTGTACGCCTTTCGTTAGCCGAAGCTCAAGTAGCTCAATTTAAATCAGGGTAAATTGGTGGTCATTACATTTGCATGATATCTTCATTCTCGTCTATGAGATGATATCTGTGGACCTTTCATTGTCGTTCGTGAATAAGAAATGAGGACTTGTAGCACTCCTGAAAAGAGTAGTAATATGAAATTTCAGTATCTCATCTCTTTACCTTGTTGCATCAATATAGAACCCCTCAGAAAACATTAAGTTCCGTGCAATCATAGATATTAAGTCCGCCCACACCAAAATAGTAACAAGTTCAACTTCCTATACGGATTAGTTTGTGCGACGACAAATCTCTGTAAACCTAATTGTTATTCTTCTGAAAAAAAATCTCTTTTCTCCATTGATTACCATACAGCTCTCTTTTTCTCCATTTTATTGCAAACGCACTCTCTTTTGCACGTAAGTCAATAACACGCAAACAGCTGGATGTCAGGCATACAGGGCAATCACCTTGAGTCTTGTATAGCTGTTGTTACTCTCGATCAACCTTTTACAATTTCTCTATGAACATTTCAAACGATTTAATACTATCTCCCTAATTTGAAAATCGTGCATTGAGTATTATTTACGATACTAGACACTTCTATCTGTGATCGTCAATTTCCTTACATTTCTATGATTCTGTCTCTTAAAAATTAATCGATTTATTTCTTTTCAGCTATAATCAATACTTTTAAAATAAACACGAGAACATTAATTACAAAAACAACCAGAATTTTGAAAGCACATTTTTTTAGTTTCAAAATCACCAATAGCCCCTCAGTTTATCCTATTACGTCATTACAAAGGTTTTGTATGTATCAAATCATTGGTTAACATGATGTAGACGCAATATCAAGCTTTCTATTTTATTTAAATTTCTTTCATTTCTATAATTGTCTAATAATTCTTATTTTTGGTTATCAATGTATTTAGTGACCATGGAAGCCTAATGGTCTTGGCCACGAGCTTGTGGCCGGCAAGTCAAGAGTTCGAGCCCTAGTTCTCCTGAAGCCTCATCATATAGAAGGGCTGATGCAAGATAAATCTGTCACAACTCAAAGTCTTCCCGTTGGCTCTCAGATGTCGTGCTTGTCACTTGACCATGGTCCAAAAATACGAAGTCAGTAGCCTATAGCCCTCATGTTGCTTTATAGTTTGACGTTAATAAACACTCTTATTCACTCATCAATATATTTATCATGTATAAGCAGAGGTACACTATTTTCTTATTTCATTACATTTACCTTGTATGACACATTTTATCAACAGAAAAGAGATTCACATCCAAGTTCCAACACTTTTATATCAGTGTAATAATAATAGATCTTCCATGGAGGGGAGGACAACAGAAATGTTAGGTAATATGCTGTTGACAGTGCACACCATATATACTACAAAACACTCCACAGTTAGCCATCCTCTACAATCTCGAAATTCTCTCGAATCAAAAACATGTTCTACCATATTTAGATGCAGAGATAAAAAAAGATATCACCCCTCAGAATCTTCTGATATTTTTTTAAATAACAAAATATATTTTTTAAATATTTTTAAATAATAAAAAGTTTTACCTATTTGTGGAGTGATACGAATTCTAAAATTAAACATCATTTCCAAATTTCAGTTATAAAACTAAGATCTTTTTTAACTTATGATTTAAATAGAGAAATAATTCTCCTTACTATTTTTAAAAATTAATAAAATGAAAGACATAATTAAGTAATATAAAAGAGTAGTAAAGGAATTGCTTAACGAATTTTTTTAGAAAAATAAACTAATAAATCATGTTAAAAAGATTTAAAAAGATTGCAATTGATTATGATAGAGGAAAATGGAAATTAATGGTTTTACAATTTATAAATGTATTGTAAGAAAAACAATTGAAAAATCTCAAAATATAGTGCAAAGGCCATATGAATAATTTATCATATATTCCAGATGTTCAGCAAAAGCTTTAGGGAAATCTATCAAAATGAAAAAGCATTTTTTTAATGGGTTAAAATAAGGAAACGTGAAATATACAGTGAACGACGTAAAAACTAAAAAACATATGAAACTAAATTTCTCGTCTAACTATTTCTATGAAAAAAAACTTTTAAGATGTTGAACAAATACAAAAAAAAAATCTCTTACTAAATCATAATAATACATCTTATTCAAAAAATCTTAGAATATTGAGTAAACAATTAAGTTATATAAGTCGGTAAGCATTCAAATATGCAGAAAAAAAATATCCCAAACTATTTTCCCTTCACTTAATTTCTAGTTAAACATTTGTACTTAATGGACAAAAGAATAACACATATTCATCACAAATAGTGAAATTTTAGTCAAACACACACAATTTAACAT
>BMAV01026562.1:739876-752235 GCA_019973955.1 Trichonephila inaurata madagascariensis | reverse complement strand
TAATCTGCATATCAAGGTTTCTTCTTAACCCATTTATACCGAAGGTTAAAATACAAACCAACTTTCACAACCTCTTTGCTGGCAAATATCTGCACGAGTGAATAACTGAATGTTTTAAACGAAATTGCTATGCCCCTACGAAGCAATTTAAAGTCACAAATCCAACCACAAACGCAATCTTGAACTTCTAAACTACAAAAAACTTTCACTCGACTGCTGTTCCAAAAATGGAACACTAGGCATAAATGGGTTAAAAGGGTTTGCTGTGAAATAACTCAATTTATGGCTCCAAAGATTCCCCAAGAGGATTAGTTGAAAGACTCGGTAAGGCCCCGTCACAGTTATTAGTAAAATCACGACCGAAATCTCTCTCAAGCGCAAATGCCGATTTGGGTGGGGCAACATATCCCTGGCACACCACTTTGTTGCCTTCAACTATCGCCAATATTGTCAGCCAATCACGCCATAAAGGTCGCCAAGCAAGCCTGACGGTTGGTGGATGCAATTTCTAAAGCTGTTTTAACATTTTATGTACGGAATTACTCATTAAGTATGCGTTCCCTTAATGTGTTATTTTTTCTGTTTGTGCTTCAACGGCTCACAACCACTCATATATTTCTTTCTAAAAAATGTTCGTTTTAGTGAGCTCTACCACCCCTCAAAGTTTGATGATTTTGGAATCACCCTGAATTTTTAAAAAAATTTATAGACATTTTTCTATAATAATGCATATGTGTAAAATATTGTGTAAAAATTATTCAAAAAATCATTTTTATATTAATTTTTTATTCATTAATATTGGTGAGAATTCATGACTTTTAAAATATTTAAAGTATTCGTAAATATATTTCGAATAAAAAAAATGGCCCATTGAAGAAAAAAAATTATCTTGGCATTAATTCACTAACAAAAATGTTATTAAAAAGTCATAATTCAGGGCTTCCAAAAATATATTACATTAATTATGAGCAGATTTTGTAAAATTTCAAGAGAAGTTTCACAGTAAATATTTAATTTTTTTTGTGTGTGTGTATTTAATTAGTTGGTACTTTTCCCCCGTTTCGCAGGCGCAGATCTCACCAAATTGGCGTTATTGGAGAACACATAATGATTACACAGTAAAAAATATTAATAAATATTAGTTCTCATAGGTTTTTCATCCATTTTTGATGTATTATGAAAAAGACGTTGCTGATAAGAAAAAACCCCGTCTTGTTTTGAAAATGAGGTGGTAAAAGGTTACCGACGAAAATATTCCGTTTGGCGTCGGTTGTATCATTTTTGGCGACTTAATCGCCTGTGCGTACGAAATGGAAAAGTCCCAAATAGTTTTTATTATTTTACCTTGATAATTTTCGCAATTGGTTAAAAATAGAATCAAACTAATCAAAAAGCGTCAAAGAGGATAAAAAATTAAATTGTTAGTGAGTCAACACAGATGATCAATAAAATATATGAATGACATAATAAAATATTGATTTGGGGTTTCTAATTCATTGGCCAGTGTGTGTGTGTATTAAACTTCTGGAAAATACTTTCAACATTTACTTCCTTAAATCAAGACTATTGTATTTACTTGAATATATGTATCTAAAAATATAAAATGAAGAACAGTTTTTAAAATTCCAACTTTAGAAAATTCTTTCAGTTATAAAATTTAATGTATTCTTCAATAAAAAAAATAATAAAATTATCGAAATTCACCAAAGACTTCTTTGGGTGATCCATATCATTTCAAAAACACATAATTAGCACGTTTTCCTATTTATAGCTGGTATCTTGTATTTAAAAGACTTTTTCATTCTTACCTGTGTTACCATTATTTTCAATGGTAGCTTTAGTGACTGGAAGATCATAATTAATATATTTTATTCTGTCCATTATCAAGTTTGGGTCAATGGATCTTGTGCTAATTGCGATAGGAGACTGATTCTCTCCATTGCATTTCGGATACAGGTAAGTCCATTGTCGCCTGCCTGTAAAAGAAAAAGAAAAAGCAACTTCAGGCTGTACTTATTAGGACGCTCTTAATTAAAAATCAAATAGCAGTATAAATAATGAAATTTTCGAAAATGCTGTCTTGTTAATAAAAAAAATGGCCATCGTGTAAAATCGGGCAAATACCAGATTAATTCTGGTAGGACATTTTCTATATTTTCCAATACTCTTTTATATCTGGATTGATAATTGAGTATTATAATGAAAGCTCACATGCAAACTCATGAAATAAAGAATCCAAATATATAAAAATTTAGTTGTGTTACACTTAAAGGTTTTTTCGTAATCGCATTTAATATAATAGTATATTTATCATGAAAAATGTGACCGTGGTAGCCGAGCGGTATAGGTATCGGATGGTGGCTTGCCTTGTCACGAGTTCGAGCCCAGTACCACTAAAGACGCGAAGTGTAGGGCAGCGATGCACGTTAAATCTGTCGAGAGCTAAAATGTCCTCCCGTTGGTGTGGTAATTAGGAGAGGGGGTGCCAGCTCAGGTGTCGTCCACGTCACTTGACCATGGCTCAAAATTACGTGGTCCGTCACCAAAAGCCTTCGTGTAGCTGAACAGTGCGATGTTAATATTCAATCAATCAATTCTCATGAAAAATACTAATTTTTTCAGTTTTTATAATCGGAAACGTATTCTTAATTGTTTGCGTTAATAAGTTTTGAAAGGTTTGGAAAATAATTTTTGAATCGTGAAATAATAGTCCAGTGGCTGATTGATAGCGTTTCGAGCTTCCTCGCCGCAGGTCCGGTGATCAAATCCTGGGCTGAGGAAGGGCGATTCAGCCTTTCATCCCTTCAGTGGGTCGATAAATGAATACTAGGCTTTATTAGGAACTAAACACTGGGGTTTTTACCCGTCAGTTTGACCATCTGAATGGAACAAGCACTTCAGCGCTAGGGATGGCGATCTGAGATCGATTAATCAAATAATCGATTTCTCGGGCCAAAAAAATTGAATTTTTAAATCGATATGTAGTTCTGAATCAATTCAGTGAATCGATATTTCGTCCTACAAAATCGACAATCTATTTTTTCTGTTTTGGTAAAAACCATAAAATTATTTATAATTAGTTGAATGTACTATCCTTAAAACCCGTAATATTACGGTGTTGGTGGTTAAAGGGTTAATTACTCAAAAACTCGCGTGCTTAGCCTCTGTGCTCACTTTTCATCCGCTCTCTTTAATAAATAAAAAAAAAGTTACGTTTGTAATCTTTGATTTTTTTGTATTTGTTGATATTACGTCATTTGTTTATGTCTTGATTGACTGACTGTCGTAATGTACAGTGATTAGCAAAATAAATATTTATTTTTATGTAGTGTTTGTTACAAAATAATACGTAATTGAGGGTAAGTAAATCGCTGTAAGTATCGTGGGATCATCTGTTCCTTGTGAGCGCCTTTTTTTGATTGCTGGTAACTTCGCAAGTGATGAGCGGAACCATTTGGATTCCAGTAGACATGACAGACTGTTGTTTTTAAAAAGCTTAGATATTAAGCATTGGGAACTATAAGCTATATTATCTATTTTCTAAACTTTTTAATGTAACAAATACATTTAGAACAGGGGTGGCCAATCCAAATGACCTCGAGGGCCACTTCTGAAGAACTTTACACAATCACACGGGCCGCATTTAAAAATATATATCTTTATATTAGATTTGGATCCAATATAAACGTTTGTTGTAGTGAAAATTTAAAACAGACTGATGTATTATTACTGTTTTCATTGTTTTTCATGAATACAAACATAGGCAACATAATAATAATAATAATGCCATGATCAAATAATTTTGTTTTATTTAATTAGTGAGATATCTGTTTCTCAACTCTTTCACTTAGATTTTGCAAGTCGATCTCAATGCATGTGTATTTGCGTATCGTAATTGATGTTGCGGATTTTTCGTGCATTAAGTTTGAGCACGATTTATGTTTGATAAATTTCAATTTAGAAAAGAAAGAGATTCGTAGTAACAGAAGCATCGTGATAAATAATAACAGTTATGGGATTTATTTTTTACCAAAAACAAAAACAAACAAAAAAATCTTTAAACAAAAATATTGTACATAATAGTCAAATTTTGTAAAGTTGTAAAGAATCTCGAGGGCCACATGCGACCCCCGGGCAGCGGGTTGGACACCCCTGATTTAGAAAATAAATGTCTTCTTTTATTCCTGATACTTTGTTATGGTACTAAAAATAATTATAATTGTCGAATTCCCTGAACTAAAAAAATTCCCTGATTTTACTGATAAGAGATCCTTTATTATGGTATCTTTCTTGTTTTTTCATAAAATGGATTTATATTTACATTGTAAATGTAGAAAAAAAATCGATTGTTTAGAAACTGATCTTTTAGACCTCGATTTTTTTGTGAATCTATTCATCAAGTTATGATTCGAATCGATTTAAAAATCGATCTTTTTCAGAGAGAATCGCCATCTCTACTCAGCGTCCAAGGTCACGTATATTGAGATGCTCACAGTAGGTCTTGGCCCTCACTGGCTGTTGCGCCGCTGAGTTTAGTTTTCTTTAGTTTAAAATTAGGGATCCATTTGTTAAATCCCCTTAATTAGAAACTTTCATGAAGAATTTTGCAAAATTCAAAGTTTAAGGCAATTTTTAGATGATATATATAATTTTTTTTAATGAACTGCTTTTTGGCACGCAAGCCTTTGCAGACAAGACAAGTATCCCAAATGTGAAAGCCGTTTCATTGTTAGTACTATCGAGATGCAAGGCTCTCTCTACCAAATTTTGACGCTTGAATCAATTTTAATTCTCTTGTCGGATGTTAAATATATTGCCGTGATTTAATTTTGCCGAGAGTACGAGAAATAAATTGATGCTCAATGGATCTTTTACATGTCATATGCGTCCATCTTTTACATGCGTGCCCGCGAATTTCGCATCCAGAAAATCTATCTACTCCAGCCGGGATCGAACCCACAACCTTGGACTTACGTGGCGTTGACACGTTACCTATAAACCACCGAGCAAACTAGATGAGATAATACATACATAAAAACAAATCAAGGTAGAAAAATTCTGTTTTCGAAGTTAGATAACTATGCTAATTAACTTCGTTAATTTATCCAGTAACGCCATAACTTAGTTCTGTTTGTGCCGTTATAAAGTGATTTCTGTTGTTGTTATTTATGTCACGTGAACGACAATAACATCAGATCAAGGCGCATGAAATTCATCGTGGCAAGGGCCTGTTGTTAGCCTTAGCATTGAGCACCATGTAGGAGACAGTCCGAATTTCATCGGTCCCCCCCCCCGCGAATTTTGATAGAGAACACCCTAGGAGTGGTCGCCCCCCCACCCCACCTATCTTTCCCACCAACCTCACGAGAGGACTTGCGGCTCGATGGCTTTTTAGAGTAACTCCATGCTGCAAAGGCACTATGAACGCAAACATCCATGCCTTCTCCGGGATTCGAACGCAGACCAGACGGCACCGCAGTCAGCGTCACTAACCACTACACCGGATGGGCGACAAAGAGAATTCTTAAGGGATAGGCAAAGATTTTAAAAAAACACCATTTCACTAACAGGTCCCCATTCTTCTGAGGGGGGGGGAAATCCATGACTCACTTTAAATATCTTCTGGGCAGAAACTCGCAAGATTGCCAGACAGGCATCTGCAGATTAAATATAAACAAGTGAGAGAAATTTCTACCAAAATACAGGAACACATTTTAGTTCTTACCAGTTCCTTTTCCATGATAAGTCCAGGCATAATCATCTTCTGCAGGACAAGTATACTTTGCACACACAATCACTACAATGAAACAATTTAATAATTACAAAAAATGAACAATTTGAACATAGAATTTTTGATTCAATAGAAATACAAAAAAAAAAAGCATTCAAAAATAGAATTTCTATCATTTGCCCCCTCCCCTTCCTCCAAGTAATCTCGAGGTAAACTTTTTATTCAAAATATTGGTCCTTACGTGTTGCACTGTCAATCACTAAAATCTCTCCATTAAATACTAAATGATTGGTCGAGCTTCTCACCTGAAATTGAATGCAAAAATAGCTAACCTCTCTGATCAGCCAATCACAGAAGCTCTTCTCGATATCAACTCAATTTAACTTTTTACATCTAAATATTTTCTCTCTTTAACCCAGACTCCTCTGCTACAACCGGATTGGCTAGACGTTATCTTGCTCACTATCAACACGAAATTTTTTCTGCATAAGTTGATTTTTTCACCAATTTTTATCTTTATCTTTATTTTATTTTATATTTGTAACTTCATTCATATCAAAGTAATTTTTTTTTATCTATTTTCAATAGTTATATTTTAAGTTTTAAAAATTATTTATTAAAAAGAGCAACTTGAAAGCTTTTTAATGTCATCTAAAATGTCATGAAAGGAGATGAAGGTTCAGAAGAACTATATAAGTGCTCTCCCACCCCCCAATCCCCCGTCGATCAGTTTCGCCAAATCAATCATTTGAGAAATTGTCACCAAATGTTAGTATCATTTCCATTGTGATCGGACATAGGTGGGAATTATTGGCTGCTGATCGTGGCATTTGGTGACGTACTTTGATTTGACGAGATTGGTCGACAGTATAATACGCAAGTACCAAAATATTTTTTATCAAAAAAAAAAAAATCAGTGATTATATATTGGATTATAGAGGAATTATTTCCTGTGTGATTGATTTTGAAATGCAGTTAGTCATGTTGTAAAATATATCAATTAATGTTCCTTCCATTTTCATATTTAAACTTATTTATTTTGTACGTCTTCTGTTTTTAAAACCGCCATTTAATTTCAGTCATAGCTTTGCTGTTGGTATTTGTTATACTGATGAGACCTTTTGAAGTTCTGTATTCTGAGTATACTTTGTGAAAAATAATAACTTGTTCTTTTGTAAGAACAAAATTTTTATTTTTTAAAATTTCTACGAAACCCTGCTCTTTTTATTTGTTTCTTAAAGTTGTAGTGGGTTTCCATGAGTATCTCCCTTAACCAATCTTTAGGACTACTCTATTAATTTGTTTTATATGAGAACTTAAATTTGTAAAAGAATCCTGCTTTATTCTAATTATACCGTATACTGTATATCCCCGAATATAACATGAACATGCAGTTTTTCTCTCAAAAATTTATCGGAAATTAGAAGCCTGCATACAAACCGAACAGAAAAGAAAAAAAAGTTTCTGCAATTTTCAAACATCTCTCGCTTTGACGGCAAAATTGTTGCTAAATGAGTAAAACGGGTGGAATATTTTCCATTCAAATTGCTATAAAGTAAAAAAGCGAACTATGATAGTTTTATTTATAGTAACCCTTTCTCAAGCAAACATATTATTTTCCTTCATTCCTTGTGTTGCATAAGCTCTGTGCTATTCATACTTTCTGTGGCCTCTTTTTTATTTTTGGAAAATGAATGGGAAAAGAAATTTATGCACGGCATGTGATCGTCGATTTATGTGCTATGCCCTGGAGGAAAAACTCGTTGCAGAATGACCACATGGTTTTCAAAAATGTAGAAATTTGCTAGGCTCAGATTTGGTTGGTTGTCAAAAATGTAGAAATTTTTAAATGTGTAAGATGTTCAAGATGTATGTGGAAAAAATGTAAACTGTATAATCTTCAACGCAAGACCACTAACATGCTGACTTTGAAATCCTAATGTTGTGTGGTGGCTTTGGAATCAGAAGTAGCAAGACGATTAATGTATTTGTGATGAATATAAGTTCTTAAGAAGTTAAAAGTGTAGTCATGATCTAAACAGCATTGAAAATTTTTTTTTTGATATTATTGAATTTATCTATTTTGTTGCTAGTTAATTATTATTCCTAAATAAAAAAAATTCAAAACAATATTTCTGTAAATTGATAAATACAAATTACTTTTCCATACAGGAGTTTTAATTACATGGAATTTAAAAGAATCTCTTTTGTCAAAAATGTTACTGACTACATTATTGTTAATAAGACGCAAGTCTAAATCCAAGAATTCAACCATATTAGAGTTAAAGTTAGTTTTAAGGAGGTTGAGATAGTCAGGATGTGACATCTCTCGCGTTATTCTTCTAACATAACCTCTACGTTCTTTGACGGAAACGATTAATGGCAAAACTTTTCCAACCCAAATCCAAGAGGTGAAACGAAACATAGATGCAAATAAGATAACCTTTAAAAGGATAGAAAGTTTAGTGAGCAAGGATGGCAATTTAGAGAAAGCTCAGTTCGGAAAAGATAGAGTGTGGATCGACGGCTTAGAATCAAGACGCCCACCTCGCCAATCTATACAAGGTACATACCATTGTACTACCCTAGGGGAAATATTTGGATTTGCCTGTACATTGAGTATTCAACCAAGGTAGGGAGAATATATTCTGAACGCTACTATATTATTGAAACGAGATTAGGTGGATCTAATATATTTATATTGATAAGTGATCTAATTGCACGATCTGAGTTAGTTAAAACGGCGTACTTTGGTTTATTCTCACTTAATATAAGTTTGTTCGATATCTAAGTAATTTAAGTTAAATTCTTAATAAAAGTCATATTAAGAATTATAGAATGTCTCATCATTTCGAGAATCCCACACCTCTAACTTATGCGGAAACCCCACGACATAGCTATCGAACGATGGCCATGTCGCAAGGATAGAACGTAATATTTGGCTTGTATTCATTATTTTTACCCAAAACTATTAAATCATCTATACAATGATAATGTAAGTAAGATTCATTAACAGTACAATCAATTTTAAAAAAATGTAAATATAGGTTAGCTAAACAATTACTATAGTTTACACCCTGAGGTAATTAATCCTCTGATTTGTTTATAAAGATTCTGATCAAATGCAATGAAATTTTCTTCGGGAGGTCATTAAGCCTCGACATATTTAACGTGAGTCAACCCTCTCTATGAAGCCCAGTGGATCAGTGGTAGTGTATCGAGCTTCCACGCCTCAGGTCGGGGATTCAAATCCTGAGCTGGGCAAAGTCAACTCAGCCTTTCATCCCTTCAGTGGGTCAATAAATGAGCACCAAGCTTTCTTGGGAACTGAACACTGGAAGTTTCGGGTCAGACTGACTACTTGACCGAAATATCTGCACATGCACCCTATCTACTAAGGTCACGTAAGCTGAAATAGGCACAGTAAGCCTTGGTCCTCATAGGCTGTTAAGCCACTGAGTTCAGTTGTTCAACCCCATCTATATGGTTTTAATGCGTAAAACAATAGCATAAGCAAATTGTATTAAATAACTATATAATCCTTTTCACCAAGGCATTCGTAATACTCTTCTAGTGTCCAAGGATTGTCTTAGAGCAACGGTAGCCTAGTGGTCAAGGTCTCAGACACGTGGCTGGCGTGTCTTGAATTCAAGCCTAGTGCCGCTGAAGATTCATCGTTGATAATCGTTGCGCGTGAAATGTTTCAAAACTCAAACGTCGTTCCATTGGTGTGGAAGTTAGAAGTCCATGGCTCAAAATTTCGAGGTCTGTCGCCAATAGCTCTCGTGTAGCTTTATGGTAACGGTAACGGTTATACATTTACGTGGAACCTTAGAGATAGCTCTATTATCCACTCATCATAATAAATTGAACAGAGAACAATTTGTTGAAGTTACATATAAAAATAAAAAGCAGTCCACATTAAATGCAGCGCAATAACGCTGGTGGAGGGGTGGGTGGAAACCACTCTCCCAGTTGATTCAGTTTCTGTTTCACTTTCATAGGAAAACGAAGAGAAAATGACGTCACATCTCCATGACAGCAAAGCCCGTCTTTCAACCGTCTGCCGCATCTTGACGGAACGAGGAGAGAAGGGATATATTTTTTAATAACAAGGATTAAGAGAATAATATTTTTAAGTCCGTTACACGTTACCTCTAAGATAACTGCGTGCGGTTATTGAAAGGAAGTTAATTTCATGTTTTTTCTCAAACAATTGAGGATTTTGTATGTCTGTGCACATATATGCACACACATTTTGAAGTAGGGTGTAATACTAAGTCTACATAGCAATGGGGACTTAACTTGTTTTGGAAAGTATTAACAAATACAATAAATTCCGCTATTGTTTGATTTTTTTCTGGCAATTTTAAGTTCAATCGCTCTCAAAAACAAAATCTGAATGCATCAACCAAACGTCATCACTTCAACGTACACTTCACTTTTTGATTCTAAAAACTTTTACCTCCAGTATTAGGTTCCTGAATCATTGTTAAAAAAAAATACTCCCGACTTAACTAATGAATACCTGCATGATATCCCCGTAANCAGATTTGTCTTCTTCGGGTTGGGCCCAAAATGTTCTTCTCTGATAATAAGAAATGCTTTACAATATTACTTTTTATAAGATAATTTGCCTCACTTTTCACAAAACAAGTCATCAAAATTTAGTTTAATGTATTAAGATGATAAAATTTTCACATAATTGATGGTAAATTTTTATCAGGGTCAATTTTGACCTTTCTGAATTTTTATTATTTTTCATTTAAGAAAATAGTTGCTCACATAAATCAGTTCCACTAAACATATTCATTGAACGCGTAATAAACGATGACGAGATAAGCGATCTACAGATAAATATGTATAAAAAATCTGGAATTTCAAATTCTATACATTTTTGCTTCAACAAAGAATTGGATTTTAATTAACTTGATTTGTGAAAGTTTTCGTGTACAATGTTTTTTAAACTTTAAAAAAAAGGTAGTAATGGTAGTCTCTGAAGTCATTCAATTGTCCTCCAAGTAGAGATGGAGGAAAAGAAATAAATGTCGCACACACAAAATGCATCTTAATTCCACTTTAGTAAATAATATGCATTTGAAAATTTAATAAAAATTAATTTATTATAGAAAAATTAAATGAATTTTTAAAAAATATTAAAAAACTTTTCATTTAAAACTTATTTCTATTGTCAAATAGGATTCGTTTTAAAACAGCAATAGGTAACTTAATTTTTTTAAAAGTTGACATCAAATAATTTCAAGATGGAAAAATTTTAAATGTTTAAAATTTTTAAAAAGTCTCTACAGGCCACGTGTTTGACATGCCTGAAGTAGAGAGATATCAACCACTGCCACATAGATTTGTCAAACTGCAAGGAAAAGCAAATGGAGCAATATCTTTGGTCAGCTAATCAGCCAGATCAGAATTCAAAATTTCTATACGGTGCGCGACAGTTCTAAGTGTAAAAGTTGTACATCTTTAATTGCGGAAATAATTTTATTTTTGTTTTTGAATGAATCAAATAACGAATGGCTGGCTTCCAGAAAGGCTTCTTTCTCATTTCTCCATCTGCTAAAGGATTATTAAGTTTTGCTAAAACACAACTCGCATGAAAAGATGCAACCGCCGTATCTTTTGATATATAGTATTGGGTTTAATAAAACTTGATTGTTGTCCGATTAATTGTAATTTAAGTTCTTCTAATTTTGTTCACGCAATTGGCTTTTTAACAGAAAATCTGTATCAAAACTTTGATGCTTACTTTTGAAATGCCTTTCAACTTTTCCTTTATTTGGGAGTGCCACACTTGCATGGTATATATAGCTCATACGTTTTGCGTTCACCATTGTAAAGAAAAATTGACACTTGTTTTTGACATTATACACCTCTTTAAAAATATGACAGATTACTATTTTTAATACAAAATCACAAGTAACATAAAATCTTCAAGTTGATTGTTTGAGCAACTATGAGCAATTGCTGGAGTGAGGACATTTTTAATACAGTGAACATACATAAGCCAATGAACCTGTAACCTATATATGTACTTAAAGCGTTCGCTGCTGGGTGCTGTGCCATCACGAGATGTAACATCAACACAAGAATCCAATCCCGCTGAAGCATGAGGTGTGGGGTGATGTTTCAGTAACCAATCCTGTGTTATCGTGGAAAGAGCTGATCAATATTTATTTCCTCTTTTTAGTCAGCATGTGCGGGGAAACCCATTTCTACAGCTGGCATCGTGGTAATTGCATTTTCTCCCTATAGTCACAAATAATGTGTTAAGTGTCATCGTGCACTTTCACAATAATAGTACATGAGTCGTCTACACATGGTTGCATGCATTGTGAACAGCCGATGCTCCAGTCTAGCTGGCGTCTGTGTTCCAAAAATATATTACTTTTAGTTGTGCATCTTAGGTTTTATGTGAAGGCGGTCGATTGTGATCGCGACTTGATGCCCACCCCGGCTCTAGAGTATAAAGAAAAAAGGCTATGTAGATCAATTCACTTAAACATATGTGTGCATTAATCGACCGTTTTCTGATCATACTGTCAAAATTGGAACGTAAAAAAAACTAGAGGAATTCGTCCTCGAACAAGAAGTTTGTGCAAAAAAGTATATT